>JAINVK010000560.1:0-79723 GCA_030068075.1 Paguma larvata | reverse complement strand
CTCGGTTCCCGCCGCTTCCTCCTCCCGCGGTCCGCGGCCCGGGAGCAGGTGCCGGGCGGTGCTCGCGCTCCCGCGCTCTGGCCGCGCCGGTCCCTCCCGCCTCCGCTCGCGGGCGGGTCGGGGTGTCTGTTCCGTGTCTGCGACGGCGGCGTGCGGAGTTCGGTGCCGATGGCCGCGATCCCAGCGCCGTGACCCTCCCACCGCCTGTCGCCCGCGTGCCGCCTCCACCGGGGGGAGCCGGGTCTAGTGCGCGCGGCCTCCGGCACCCGCTTGGACGCGGCCTCCGCTTCTGCGGTACGGAGCCCGCGCGGTCGTCGGCAGGAGCCAGTTACTCTGCGGTGGTTGCAGACGTGCAGGACACTTGTCACAGCCGCACGGATACTCGGTATCGCGACACTCCCCAGGCGGGGTTTCTTCACCACATTTGCCACTTCCAGTGTGTTTGACCCCAAACGGGGAGACTCTCCCCCGAAGGAGGAAATCCCTGCGGTTTCGCATTATGACCCCGACCGCAGGCGCGCTTCGGCTGCCCCACCTGCCCCGCCGTCTGAAGTGTGTTCCTCGGTTCTGATCCGGTTTCTTCTTCTGGAATTGTTCCCCAGAATTCCCCTATTTGCGTAATCTGGATGGATTTAGGGAGCAAGACGGTTCCAGTCTGGGTGGTCTTTTCCACGTGGCTTGTGTCACTGAGGCTGTTTTCAGTGTCCATCCGTGTTGTGATACGTGTCAGTTTTCTTTCTCATTGTGATTCAGTACACCAACACCACTGACGACACTTCGAGTCCACAGTTCTGTGGCCGTCACTGCACTCACGCTGCTGGACGTCCATGTCCAGAACTTTCTCATGTATGTCAGTGAAACTCTGTGCACGAAACACGAGCTCCCCGTCCCCCTTTCCCATCGGCCCCTGCGGGCCATAGTTTACTTTCTGTCTTAGAACTGACTTTTTTGGGCACCTGCAGTCATACAGTGTTTGTCCTGCTGTGACCGGCTCATTTCACTCTGGATAGTGACTTACAGGTTCAATCTATGTTATAGCCTGTGTCACACTAGTTAGTTTTTAAGGCTGAATAATATTCTCTTCTGTATAGACCGCATTTCATGTATCTCATTTGTTCATCTGTCAGAGACTCTTGGGTTGCTTCCACCTTTTGGCCGTTGTGAAAAGTGCTGCTGTGGATAAGGGTACATGCATATCTGCTCAAGTCTTTGCTTTCAATTTATTTGGGTGAATAATTTTTTTGAGGTGCCACCGTATTGTTTTCCACAGATGCCTTTATATAGCAGAATAATGTTGCCATGTATGGATCTACCTCATTTTGTTTATCCATTCACCTGTTGAGGGACATTTGAGGGACTGTGAGCACTACTGCTATCAATATTTGTGCACTTTTTTTTTAGTAACTGTTTTCAGCTTTGGGGGGTGGGTACACATCTAGGAGTAAAGTTGTTGAATCAATATGGTAAATCTATTTTTACCTTTTTGAGGAAATGCCAAATTATTTTACACATAGACTGTATCATTTTACATTTCCACAAGCAAGGTTTAAAGGTTCCAATTTCTCAGCATCTTGCAAAGATTTGTTATTTTTAATTTTTTGGTTATAACAATTCTAGCATGTATAATAGGGTATCTCACTGTGGTTTAAAACTTCATTATGGCTAATGATGTTTAACATCTTTTCACGTGCTGTTGACCATTTGTTTGTCTTCTCTGGAGAAAGGTCTATCCAAGTCCTTTATCTATTTTTAAAATTGAGTTGTCTTTGTTGATGAGTTGTAAAAGCTCTTTACATATTCTGGATAACAGACTCTTATCAGATAAAAAAAAATGTGAATATTTTCTCTCATTCTGTGGCTGTCTTTTCACTTTCAGGATAACATCCTGTGACACACCAAGTCTAATTTTGAGGAAATTAAATTTCTTTATTTTTTTCTTTTCTTGCTCATGCCTTAAGAACTAAGAGCACTGCTAAATCCAAGGTCATGAAGATTTATCCCCATTTGATTCTTCTAGAGTTTATAATTTACCTCTTACATTTAAGCCTTTAATCTATTTTGAGTTAATTTTTGTATGCGGTATGAGGTAAAGGTCCAATTTTATTCTTCTGCACATGGATAGTCAGTTTTGTAGCACCATTTGTTGAGAAGCCCATACTTTCCTCAGTGTAATATTGTTGCCTTTGTCAAAATTCAGTTGGCCATAAATGAAGAGTTTATTTCCAGGTTCTCAATTAAATCCCACTGACCTGTATGTATATCTTTATGACAGTATCACAATGTTTTATTATTGTGAATTTGTATTAAGATTTAAAATTGGGAAGTATGAATTTCCATCTTTGATTTTCTTCTTCAAGATTGTTTTGGCTATCTTGTGGTCCCTTGAAATTCCATGACTTTTTTTTTTAATTTTTTAAAAATGTTTTTATTTAATTTTGAGAGGAGAGACAAAGCATGAGCAGGGGAGGGACAGAGAGAGAGGGAGACACAGAGTCTGAAGCAGGCTCCAGGCTCTGAGCTGTCAGCACAGAGCCCGACGCGGGGCTTGAACTCACAGACTGTGAGATCATGACCTGAGCCAAAGTCAGACACTTAACCGACTGAGCCACCCAGGCGCCCCGAAATTCCATGACTTTTAGGATTAGCTTGTGCATTCTTCCCAGAGCCTTAGTGAATTTTCCTGGTAATCACATTGAGTCCACAGATTGCATTGTGTACTGTTTCCAGCTAGCAATAGTATGTATTTAAAAAAAATGTTTCATTTATTTATTTTAAAGTAGGCTCCACACACCCCATGTGGGGCTTGAACTCATGACCCTGAAATCAAGACCTGCACACTCTACCAACTGAACCAGCCAGGCATCCCAGCGGTAGTAAGTCTTTTCATCACCATGGGATATCTTCACATTTATTTAGGTTTCCTTTAATTTCTTTCAGCAGTGTATTACAATTTTCAGTGTGTAAGTCTTGCACCTTAGTTACATCTATTCCTAAGTATTTTATTAACATTGATGCTACCTAACATGAAATTGTTTCCTTAAATTCCTCTTCAGATGATTCATTGCTAGTGTATACAGATAGGAGAGATTTTTTTTTGTGTATCGATATTTTGTTCTGTAACTGCTGAATTAGTTGGCTAGCTCCGCTCATTTTTTGTTAATTCTTTAGGAAGTTCTATATATAGATGATGTCACCTCTGGTCTCTGAATAGACCTAGATCTACTTTTTCCTTTCACTTGTGGATCCCATTTTTCTTGTCTCATTGTTCTGGGTAGAACTTTAATATTGAGTAACAATTGAAATCCAGCATCTTAGCTTGTTCCTGATATCAGAGTAAACCTTTAAGTCTTCGAAACTGAACATGATACCCTCCAGTTCCATCCATGTTGCCACACGTGGCCAGATTTCATTCTTCCTCATTGCTGCATAGTATTCCATGGTATATATATATACCACATCTTCTTTATCCATTCATCAGTTGATGGGCGCTTAGTCTCTTTCCATGATTTGGCTATTGTCAAAAGTGCTGCTATGAACATTGGGGTACATGTGCCCCTGTGCATCAGCACTCCTGTATCTGTTGGGTAGATTCCTAGCAGTGCTATTGCTAGGTCATATGCATAGGTGGACTTTGCGAGACTTAACAGAAAACTAGTGGGTGGGGAAGAGGGAAAGAAGAAAGACACAGAGAGGGAGGGAGTTAAAACAGAAGAGACTCAAATACAAGAACAAATCGAGGGTTCAGGGGGGTATACGAGGGGGGAGAGTGGTGATGGGCAATGAGCAGGGCACCGGTTGGGATGAGCACTGGGTGGTGTTTGGAAACCAATTTGACAATAAAAAGATTAAAAAAAATTGAACATGAGGTTTGCTGTAAGTTTATTGAACACATTATTTTTTTTCCTATTTTCTGAGTGTGTATATCACGAACTGGGATTGGATTTTGTTTAGAGCATTTTCTACATCAACTAATGATCACCTTTTCATTTAAACATTATTGTGGTGTATAACATTGCTTGGTTTTAGTATGTTGAATAACCCTTGAATTTCTAGTATACAGATACTTGCTGTCTGTCCTTTTCCATTGATGCACGTGTCTATTTTGTGCAAGTTTCCTACTGCTTTGATTACTATAGTTTTGTAATATATTGAAATCTGAGATCATGATACTTTCAGCTTTGTTCTTTCTCAAGATTGCTTTGGTTATTCTGTTTTTTTTTTGTTTGTTTTCAAATTTTATTTAAATTCTAGTTAGTTAACATATGGCGCAATATTGGTTTCAGGAGTAGAATTCAATGATTCATCACTTGTCAAAATACTCAGTGCTCAACATAACAAGTGCCCTCCTTAATGCCCATCACCCATCTAGCCCATCCACCCACCACCTCCCTTCATCACCCTTCTGTTTGTTCTCTATCATTAAGAGACCCTTGGGAGAATCCAACGTGGCAGAGAAGTAGGGAGACCTGAAGTTCTCTCATCCCTCAAACACAGCAGTGCTGAAGCCAGAGGACTTGGAAATCTAAGAGTCCAGGCTGCAGAGTGACAGAGACATGTTTCCAGGGGCCCGAGGGGACAAACTGTCAGGCCATAAGTGCATGATTGCCAACTGGAGAGATAAAATGGGCGGTGTAGGCAGGGAGGGGAGGGATCCCCTTCGCAGAAGACAGAAGGATGGGAAAGAGAGGCTGTGAAAATGTAGGATTGCATTTGGACAAGAGAAAACCGATGGACTGGGGATCAAAAAACGAGAAAGATCCAATTTCTAACTGCAGAGATTTCTCCCAACTGTGGCTGGCTGCCCTGTTCATGCACCTGGGGAGGAGGAGAGCCAGCCCCAGCCTTGGTAACTAGCTCAGAAGTGCAGTCCACAGTGGGAGAAACCAATCCCCTCCCATGGGTGCTGTGGGAAGAGGGTATATAGCCGTGCCAAAGACGAAGATCCCTGCCTGCACCCGCCAGCCAGAGGCCCTTTATCAGCATGGCAGAGCGGCACTTCCCTGGTACTGGGGAGTGCGGAGCGGAATCCTTTAAGACATTGGGGTTTGAATCCCAGACGAGTGCTAGGGAGATGCAGGAGACCGTGGAGCAGGAAAAAAAAAATAAAAAAATAAAAAGATGGCCAGCTCAAACCGTGCAACATTGTGATGTTGGCCTGACTGAGTGGTTGGGGACACCCGTCCAGGGAGGAGACACTGGGGTGTCACCATTTTTCTCCCCACCACCAACAAGGTGGGACTTCAGGGAACGGACAAGGGAACACAGTGGAGGAGGAACCCGCATACACCAAACCACACCCCTCTATGACCGGTAACTGTGTATCTAACTGAGCAAGATTGACACTTGACCAAACAGACAGCCCCTTCTCCAGACCAACTTTGCCACTGGTTCCAAGACACCCAGGGGTTTTGTATTTTCTAATTTAATTCTTGGACAATTCTTATTATGTGTGCATATATATATATATATGTATATATGTATACATATATATATATACACACTACATATATATATACGCACACATATATACATTTTTTCTTCCTTTTATCCTCCTTATTGCTTTCATTCTTTAGTCTGGTTATTCTGGTTGTCAGTTTGTTTAAGCAGATATATGTAATCTTTCTCTTTACGCCTGTTCTATATCTCCTTTATTTTCTTTTCTCTCTCTCTGGATTAAGCTGTATAGTTTCTCTGCCTGGTCAATTTTCTTTTCTTTCCTTTTTTCCTGCCCTTGTCATTTCTCTCTTTGCATGGGGTAAGGCCTCTTCCCACCACCACCGCCCTCACCTTTAACAAAATTTTTTTCCAGGGTTACTTCAATGAACAAATCAAAGCACACCTGCCGGAGGGTCCAAACCATCACTACGAGTAGGGAGGTAAAGCAGCCTGAGTCGCAACAACAGATAGCACATAATACACACCAAAAAACACCTCCTGAAGGGCAGGCCCTGGACAGTGTATGACCCTCTTTAATATAGTAGTGCTCACAGATACAGGGCACGTAACAAGCTTTTTAAAACACATAAATGAAGGGCGCCTGGGTGACTCAGTTGGTTGAGCATCCGACTTTGCTCAGGTCATGATCTCTCGGTTTGTGAGTTCAAGCCCCATATTCAGGCTCTGTGCTGACAGCTCAGAGCCTGGAGCCTGCTTTGGATTCTGTGTCTCCCTCTCTTTCTGCCCCTCCCCCTGCTCATGCTCTGTCTTTCTCTGTCTCTCAAAAATAAATAAAAGGTAAAAAAAAAAAAAAGTTTAAAACACATAAAGGACAGAAAACAAGCCAAACTGATGAAATGGAAGAATTCTTCTCAAAGAAATTCCAGGAAGAAATTACAGCTAAAGAATTGCTCAAAACAGATATAAACAATATATCTGATCAAGAATTTAGAGTAATAGTCATAAGAGTAATTGCTGGGCTTGAAAAAAGCATAGAAGGCAGCAGAGAATCTATTGCTGGAGAGATCAAGGAACTAAAAAACAGTCATGATGAATTAAAAATGCTGTAATGAGGTGCAAAGTAAACTAGACGTGGTGACAGTTCGGATCGAAGAGGCAAAGGTGAGGATAAGTGAAATAGTAGATAAAATTATGAAAAAAGATGAAGCTGAGAAAAAGAGAGATAAAAAAATTCTAGACCACGAGGGGAGAATTAGAGAATTAAGTGATTCAATGAAACATAATAGCATCCATATCAAAGGACTTCAGGAGAAGAAGAAGAGAGAGAAAGGGGCTGAGAACTTCCCAATCTGGGAAAGGAAGCAGACACTTAAATCCAGGAGGCACAGAGAACTCCCTTAAGATGTAACAGGAATTGATTTTCTCCATGACATATCATAGTGAAACTGGCAAAATACAAATATAAAGAGAATTTTGAAAGCAGCCTGGGACAAACGGGCCTTAACCTGCAAGAGTAGACATGTAAGGGTACTAGCAGACCTGTCCACTGAATCTTTGCAGGCCAGAAGGGAGAGGCAGGAAATACTCAATATATTGAATAAGAAAATATGCAGCCAAGAATCCTTAATCCAGCAAGGCTGTCATTCAGAATAGAAGGAGAGATCAACATTTTCCCAAACAAAAACTGAAGGAGGTCATGACCACTAAATTAGCCCTAAAGAGAAACTAAGGGAGACTCTGTAAGTGGAATGTTGGAAAGACTACAAAGGACCAGAGACATCACCACAAGCATGGGACCTACAGATAACACAATGACACTAAATCCATATCTTTCAGTAATAACGCTGAATGTAAATGGACTAAATGCTCCAATCAAAAGACATAGGGTGTCAGAATGGATTAAAAACCAAGATCCATTATATAATGTCTGCAAGAGACCCATTTTAGACCTGTGAACACCTTCAGATTGAAAGTGAGGGGACAGAGAACCATCTATCATGCTACTGAAGTCAAAAGAAAGCTATAGTAGCCATACTTATATCAAACAAACTAGATTTTAAACTAAAGGCTGTAACAAGGGATGAAGAAGGGCATTGTATCATAATTATGGGGTCTATCCATCAAGAAGAGCTAACAATTATAAGTGTTTATGCACCCATTCTGGAATCACCCAAATATATAAATCAATTAATCACAAACATAGGCAATCTTATTGATAAGAATACGGCAATTGCAGGTGACTTTAATACTCCACTTACAGCAATGGACGGGTCATCTAGGCAGCAAATCAAGAAAGAAACAATGACCCTGAATGATACACTGGACCAGATGGACCTGACAGATAATCAGAACTTTTCATCCAAAAACAGCAGAATACACATTCTTCTTGAGTCCATATGTAACATTCTCCAAGACAGATCACATACTGGGTCACAAAATAGCCCTCAATAAATACAAAAGAATTCAGATCATAACATGCACATTTTCAGGTCGCAAAGCTATGAAACTTGAAATCAACCATAGGAAAAAGGTTAGAAAACCTCCAAATACTTGGAGGTTAAAGAACATTCTACTAAAGAATGATTGGGTCAACCAGGCAATAAAGAAAAATTAAAAAAATATATACAGTCAAATGAAAATGAAAACATGACAATCCAAATCCTTTGGGATGCAGCAAAGGCAGTCCTAGAGGAAAATACATTGCAGTGCATGTATTCTACCTCAAGAAACAGGAAAATTCTCAAATACAAAATCTAACAACACACCTAAAGGAACTAGAAGCAGAACAGCAAAAGAAACCCCAAGGCCAGCAGAAGAAAAGAAATAATAAAGATCAGAACAGAAATAAACAATATAGAATCCAAAAAGAAAACAAAACAAAGCAGTAGAACAGATCAATGAAACGAAGAGCTGGTTTTTTGAAAAAATAAACAAAATTGATAAACCCATAGCCAGACTTCTCAAAAAGAAAAGAGAGAGGACCCAAATAGATAAAATCATGAATTAAATTGGACACATCACAACCAACCCCTCAGAAATACAAATAATCATGGAAATACTATGGAAAATTATATGCCAACAAACTGGACAACCTGGAAGAAAGGGACAAATTCATAGACACCCACGTACTACCAAAACTCAAATGAGAAGAAATAGAAAATTTGATCAGACTCATAACTAGTTAAGAAATTGAATCAGTTCTCAACAAATAAGCATCCCGAGCCATATGCTTCCCAGGGGAAATCTACCAGACATTTAAAGCAGAGTTAATACCTATCCTTCTCAAGGTGTTCTAAAAATAGAAACAGAAGGAAAGCTTTCGGACTCATTCTATGAATCCAGCATTACCTCGATTCTCAAATCAGAGACTCCACAAAAAAAGGATATTTACAGGCCAATATCCCTGATGAACATGGATGCAAAAATTCTCAACAAGATACTAGCAAATCAAATTCAACAGCATATAAAACGAATTATTTGCCATGATCAAGTGGGATTCATTCCTGAGCTGCAGGGCTGGTTCATTATTTGCAAATCAATCAATGAAATACATCATATTAATAAAAGAAAGGATAAGAACCATATGATTGTGTCAATAGATCCAGAAAAAGCATTCGACAATGCAGCATCTTTTTTAAATAGAAAACCTCAAGAAAGTTGGGATAGAAGGAACATACCTTAATATCATAAAAGCCATATATGAAAAGCCCACAGCTAATATTATCCTCAATGGGGAAAAACTGCGAGCTTTCTCCCTGAAATCAGGAACATGACAGGGATGTCCACTCTCACCACTGTTAGTTAACATAGTCTTGAATTCATAGCCTCAGCAGTCAGACAACAAAATGAAATAAATGGCATCCAAACTGGCAAAGAAGAAGTCAGACTTCCACTTTTCACAGATGACATGATACTCTATGTGGAAAACCCAAAAGACTCTACCAAAAAGCTGCTAGAAGTGATACATGAGTTCAGCAATGTTGCAGGATACAAAAATCAGTGTACAGAAATTGGTTACAACCAATAAGAAGCAACAGAAAAGAGAAATCAAGATATTGATCCCAATTACAATTGCACCAAGAAACATAAAATACCTGGGAATAAACCTAACCAAAGATGTAAAAGATCTGTATGCTGAAAAACTACAGAAAACTTATGAAGGAAATTGAAAAAGCCATAAAGAAATGGAAAAACATTCCATGCTCATGGATTGGAAGAATAAATATTATTAAAAGTCAATACTACCCAAAGCAATCTATACATTCAATGCAATCCCAATCAAAATTGCACCAGCATTCTTCTCAAAGGTAGAACAAACAAGGCAACTGACAGAATCGGAGAAGATATTTGCAAATGACATATGGGATAAAAGGTTAGTATGCAAAATCTATAAAGAATTCACCAAACTCAACACCTGAAAACTAATAATCCAGTAAGAAGTGGGTAGAAGATATGAATAGACACTTCTCCAAAGAAGACATCCAGATGGCCAAAAGACACATGAAAAGATCCTCAACATCACTCATCATGAGGGAGATAAAAATCAAAACCACACTGAGATACCACCTCACACCAGTCAGAGTGACTAAAATTAACAACCCAGGAAACAACAGATTCTGGTGAGGATGTGGAGAAACGGGAACCCTCTTGCACTGTTGGTGAGGAGGCAAAATGGTGCAGCCTCTCTGGAAAACAGTGTGGCGTTTCCTCAAAAAATTAAAAATAGAACTACCCTATGACCCAGCAACAGTACTACTAGGAATTTATCCAAATGATACAGGAGTGCTGATTCATAGGGGCACATGTACATCAATGTGTTGAGTCTCTCTTCAGGTCAAGGCATGGAGAGCACAGGATTGAAAGAAAGACAGAGGACTCAGATATCAGTCTATCTTGAGTGCCTTGCTACAGCAAAGGCAGGTCTTTTATTTCAACAGCAATCAATGTAATCTTTAGTTGGGACAATGATAGTTATCATTTTTGCTATCAGCAAATCTAGTGGCCTTAGGCAAGGATAACTTCAGAGAAGTAAATACATTCCTTTCATTGTTTATCCATAATGATCATTGCATGGCTGCAGGGTTAGTGTGTTATGATGACCATAAACTTTGGAATAAGTAGTTTAGACACACAAGTAGCCTCAGGCCATCACATACAGAGCAGTGTGCTGTCCTGTATGTCCCAGCCTCCCTTGTGTGCAAGGGGTGTCTGGAGTCACCTGGCCATCAGCTAACTCCGTGTCTTTACATAGTGTCCTTCATCAATGTTTATAGCAGCACTTTCAACAATAGCCAAATTATGGAAAGAGCCTAAATGTTCATTGACTGATGAATGGATAAAGAAGATGTGGTTTATATATACAATAGAATACTACTTGGCAATGAAAAAGAATGAAATCCTTCCATTTGCAGCAACGTGGGTGGAACTGGAGGGTATTATGCTAAATGAAATAAGTCAGTCAGAGAAATACAGATATCATCCATTTTCACTCATAGGTAGAACTCGGGAAACTTAACAGAAGACCATTGGGGAAGGGAAGGGGGAAAATAGTTACCAACAGAGAGGGAGGGAAGCAAACCAGAAGAGACTCATAAATACAGTGAACAAACTGAGGGTTGATGGGGGGCGGGGGAGAGGGGAATATGAGTGATGGGCATTGAGGAAGGCACTCGTTGGGATGAGCACTGGGTGTTGTATGTAAGCTATGAATCATGGGAATCTACCCCCCAAACCAAGAGCCCACTGTATACACTATGTTAGCCAACTTGACAACAAATTATATTAAAAAAATAAAAAAAGAGACTCTTATGGTTTGCTTCCCTCTCTCTCCCTCTTTTTTCCCCCTCTTTCCCTATGTTCATCTGTTTTGATTTCTAAATTCCACACATGAATGAAATCATATATTCTTTCTCTGACTGACTTATTTTGCTTAGCATAATACACTCTAGCTCCATCCACTTCATTGCAAATGGCACGATTTCATTGTTTTTGATGACTGAGTAATATTCCATCGAATATGTATACCACATCGTCTTTATCCATTCATCAGTCGATGGACATTTGGGCTCTTTCCATAGTTCGGCAATTGTTAATAATACTGCTATAAACATTGGGGTGTGTGTACTACTTTGAATCTGTATTTTTGTATCCTTTGGGTAAATACCTAGTAGTGCAATTGGTGGATCGTAGGGTAGTTCTATTTTTAATTTTCTAAGGAATCTCCATAGTGTTTGCTATTTGGATTCTTTGTGGTTCCATACAAATCCATAAGATTACTTGTTTTACTTTTGTGAAAAAATAGTATCAGTATTTTGATAGAGATCGCATTGAATCTGTAGATTGCTTTGTGTAGTATGAACGTTTTACATACATAAATTCTTCCATTCCATGTGCTCAGTTTATCTTTCCATTCGTTTCTGTTTTCTTCAATTTATTTAATCATCGTTTTATAATTTTAGAATACAAATCTTTCACTGCCTCAGTTAAATTTTTTCCTAGGCATTTTATTATTTTTGGTCCAATTGTAAATAGGATTGTTTTCTTAATTTCTTTTTTTTTTTTAATTTTTTTAACGTTTTTTATTTATTTTTGACAGACAGAGAGACAGTGCATGAGCAGGGGAAGGGCAGAGAGAGAGGGAGACATGGAATCCGAAGCAGGCTCCAGGCTCTGAGCCGTCAGCATAGAGCCCAATGCGGGGTTCGAACCCACAGACCGTGAGATCATGACCTGAGCCAAAGTCAGACGCTTAACCGACTGAGCCACCCAGGCGCCCCTGTTTTCTTAATTTCTATTTTACTTCTTTGACATCATGCATAGAAGTGCAGATTTCTGTATATTAATTTGATATCCAACTACTTTACTGAACTCACTTATTGTCATAGATTCTTGGTGGAGTCTTTAGGATTTTCTGTATACAGTATCATGTCATGTGCAAGTAGTGAGTTTTACTTCTACCTTACCAATTCGGATGTCTTTTATTTTATTTTCTTGTCTGGTGGTCATTGTTGGTCTTCCAGTATCATGTTGAATAAAAGTGCCAAGAGTGGGCATCCTTGTGTTGTTCCTGATCTTAAAGGAAAAACTTTCCATTTTTTACCATTGACTGTGATGTGTGCTGTGGGTTTGCCATATATGACCTTTATCATGTTTTAGTATGTTTCCTCTAATGCTACTTTTTTGAGAGTTTTATCATGAACGGGTATTATCTAATGCTTTTTCTGCACCTATTGAAATGGTCATATGATTTTAATTCTTTGTTCCTTGATGTTAATGAATCACCTTGATTGGTTTGCAGACATTGAGTCATCCTTTCATCTCTGGAATAAATTCCACTTGATTCTGGTGAATAATCCTTTAATTTATTGGTGAATTTGGTTCGTAAGTAGCTTATTGAGGGGGATTTTCACATCTATGTTCATCACGGATATTGATCTCTAGTTTTTCTTTTCTTTCTTCTTTCTTTCTTTCTTTCTTTCTTTCTTTCTTTCTTTCTTTCTTTCTTTCTTTCTGTCTGTCTGTCTTTCTTCCTTCCTTCCTTCCTTCCTTCCTTCCTTCCTTCCTTCCTTCCTTCCTTCCTTCCTTCCTTCCTTCCTTCCTTCCTTCCTTCCTTCCTTCTTCCTTCCTTCCTTCCTTCCTTCCTTCCTTCCTTCCTTCTTTCCTTCCTTCCTTCCTCCCTCCCTCCCTCCCTTCCTCCCTTCCTCCTTTCCTCCCTTCTTCCCTCCCTCCCTCCCTCCCTTCCTTCCTTCCTTCCTTCCCTCCCTTCCTGCCTTTGGTTTTGGTATCAGGGTAACACCGGGCTTATAATTTAGAAGTTCTCCTTTTCTATGTTTTGAATTAATTTGAGAAAAACAGTTATTAACTCTTCTTTAAATGTTAGTGGAATTCACCTGTGAATCCATCTGATCCTGGACTTTGGTTGGGAGGTTTTTTTTAAAGGCTTTATTTTATTTTCTCAAATTTTTTTTAAATTTGAGAGAGAGAGAGAGAGAGAGAGCGCACAAGCATGGGAGGGTGGAAGAAGGGAAGAGAGATAGATAGAAAGAGAGAGAGAGAGAGAGAGAGAGAGAGAATCCTAAGTAGGCTTCATGCTGTCATCATGGAGCCTAATACATGGCTCGATCCCATGTCCCTGGGATCATGACCTGAACCAAAATCAAGAGTCAGATGCTCAACCGACTGAGCCACCCAGGTACCCCAGGAATTTTTTGATTAACAGTTCAGTTTTGTCACTAGTAATGAGTTTTTTGGTCAGATTTTTCTACTTCTTCCTGATTCAGTTTTGGAAGATTGTATGTTTCTAGGAATTAATCCACTTCTTCTAGGTTGTCCAATTTTTGGCACATAATTTTTCATATTAATCTTTTATAATTCTCTTATCGATGTGGTGTCAGTTTTTACTTCTCCTTCATTTAGAATTTTATTTGAGATCTATTTTTTCTTGATGAGTTAGCTAAAAGCTTATCAATTTTTTTTCTTTTCAAAGAACCAGCTCCTGGTTTCATTGTTCTTTTCTATTTTTTAAGTCTATTTCGTTTCTTTCCACTCTGATATTTATTATTTAACTTTCTTCTACTAGATTTTGTCTTTGTTTTTATTTTTCTGGTTCCTTTAGGTGTAAAGCTATATTGCTTATTTGAGATTTTTCTTGTTTCTAGTGATAGGCCTGTATATACATTTCCCTCTTAAAAACTGCTTTTGCTGTGTCCCAGAGATTTTGGACTATTGCGTTTCCATTTCCATTTGTCTCCAGGCATTAAAAAAATTCTCTTTGATTTCTTCATTGACCCATTTGTTGTTTAGTAGCATATTGTTTAGCCTCTGTGTGTTTGTGGTTTTTACTTTTTGTGTGTGATTTCTAGTTTCATAATGGTTGTGGTTGAAAAAGATGCTTGATAAGATTTTAATCTTAAATTCACTGAGACTTGATTTGTGGCCTAACATGTGATCTATTTCAGAGAATGTTCCATGTATACTTGAAATGAATGTATGTTCTGCTATTTTGGGATGGATTGTTCTGTATATATCTGTTAAGTCCAGTCTGGATTCATGTGTCATCCAAAGCTAATGTTTCTGTCTTGATTTTCTGTCTGGATGATCCATCCACTGATGTAAGTGATCTGTTAAAATCCTCTACTATTAATGTATTACTGTTGATTTCTCCCTTTATGTCTGTTGATACTAGTGAAAATTTTATGTATTTAGGTGTTCCTGTGATGGGTGCATAGATACTTAAAACTGACATATCGTCTTGTCATACTGATCCCTTTATTATTTGGCAATGCCTTTCTATGTATTGTTATAGTATTTAAGTCTCTTTTGTCTAACAAATGTATTGCCACTCTTGCTGGGTTTTTTTCACTTCTATTTGCACAGAATATTATTTTCCCTTTACTTTCAGTCGTTATGTGTCTTTAGGTCTGAAGTGAGTGTCTTGTAAGCACCACATAGTTTTTTTTTTTAACCAATTCAGGGATCCCTGGGTGGTTCAGTTATTTAAGAATCCGACTCTTAATCTCAGCTCTGGTCATGATCTCACAGTTCATGATATTGAGCCCTGCTTCAGGCTCTGTGCTGCCAGTGCGGAGCTTGCTTGGCATTCTCTCTCCCTCTGTCTCTGCCCCGCCCCCACTCTCTCTCTCTTGCGTGCTCTATCTCAAAGTAAATAAATAAACAAACTTAAAAAAAAATCAATTCAGTCACCCTCTGTCTTTTGATTGCATCATTCAGACCATTTGCATTTAAAGTAATTATTGAAAGTCGGAGAAAGACAAATACCATATGATTTCACTCATATGAGGAATTTAAGAAACAAAACAGATGAACATACGAGAGGGGGGAAAGAAAAAAAGAGAGAGGGAAACAAACCATAAGAGACTTTTAAATATAGAGAGGAAACTGAGGGTTGATGGAGGTAGGAGGTTGGGGGATGGGCTAGATGTGTGATGGGTATTAAGAGCACACTCGTGATGAGCACTGGGTGTTTTGTATGTAAGTGATGAATCACTGAATTCTACTCCTGACCCAATATTGTACTGTATGTTAACTAACTACAATTTAAATAAAAAATTGAAAAGAAAAAAGAAGTAGTTATTGATAAGTATGTGATTATTGTCATTTTGTTAATTTTTTCTCTGTTTGGGTTTGTAGTTCTGTGTTGCTTTCTTCTTACCTTGTTCTCTTTTTTTATAACTGATGACTTACTTTAGCATTATGCTTAGATTCCTTTCTCTTCATCTTTTTGTGTATCATTTATAGATATTTGGTTTCTGATTACCTTGAGGTTCGTATATAACATCCTAACTGTGTAGCAGGCTATATTAAATTGATGGTTGCTTAAGTTCAAACATTGTGAAAGTGCTACATTTTTATTCACCCTTCCACATTGTATCTATATGAAGATATATTTTGTGTCTTTTATTTTGTGAGTTCCTTAACTTTTTAGATATAATCAATTTTGCTACTTTTGTTTTTTAAGCTTCATACTAGCTTTAAAAGTGATTGCTCTACGACCTTTACTTCATGTTTGCTTTTACTTAGGAAAAACTTATCTTTCATAATTTTCTTCAAATTATGCCTTTTTCTTTACTATGTAAAGAAGTCACATTAACATTTCTTATAAGGCTAGTTTAGTAGTGATGAATTTCTTTGGCTTTTCTCTGTGTGGGACACTCTTTTCTCTTTTTTTTTCAATTCTAAATGATATTATCAGGTAGAGTTTATTTGGTTGTAGGTTTTTTTCCTTTCAGCACTTGGAGTATATCCAGCAGTTCCTTCTGGCCTGCAAAGTTTCTGCTGAAAAATCAGCTGATAGCCTTATGGGGTTTCCCTTGCATATAACTAGTTGCTTTTCTCTTCTGCCTTTAAGATTCTCTCTTTATCTCTTATCTTTGACATCTGAATTATTATCTGTTTTGGGTGGCCCTCCTTGGATTCATCTTGTTTGGGGCTCTCTGTGACTCTTTGTCCTGTATGTCTGTTTCCTTCCCCAGGTTCAGGAAGTTTTCAGGTATTATTTCTTCAAGTAACTTTTCTGCCATTTACTCTCTTTTCCTTATGGGACCCGTATAGTACAAATGTTAGTACGTTTGATATTATCCTAGAACTTTCTTAGCCTATCCTCATTTTATTTATTCATTTATGCCTGTCTGCCTTCCTTCCTTCCTTCCTTCACTGTTCATTATGGGTGCTTTCCATGATCCTGTCTTCCAGATTGCTGATCTATTCTGCTGTTGCTTCTGCCTAATGTATTTTTCATTTCTCGTATATTGTATTCTTTGACTCTGATCCTTTCTTATATTAGCTATTCTTTTGTAGAGGTTCTCACTGAGTTCATTCTTTCTTCTCTCAAGTCCAGTGAACATCTTTATGACCTCTACTTTGAAGACTTTATCAAGTCGAGTTTATCTCTGTGTCCCCCGGGTTTTTTTTTTTTTTCTAAAGTTTTGTCTTGTTCTTTTGTTTGGAGCATATTCCTGTCTCCTCATTTTGTTTGACTTTCCATGTTTATTTCTATGAATTAGGTGGAAGAGCTACTTTTCCTAATCTTGATAGAATGCCTTATTTAGGAACATCCCCTGTGTAGACTCCATGCAGCTGGTGGCTTTGGCTGGCTGGTACTATGTTGGGTGCAGGTGGGGGTCTCAATGCCACCTTGATGGGACAACTAAGCTGAAGTGGGTATGGGTCAGGGAGTTCCCAGGTGCTCTGTGGAGATGGTACTCTGCTGGAACAGGCAGAGGTAAAGTTGGCACAAGCCAGGTGGTCCCAGTGCATTCAATGCAGGGGGTACCCTGGCAGAACCACTGGAGCTAAAGGGGACATGGGCTTCAGGGCCTCTGGGGTGTTCCACACAGGGCTTCATAATGGGATGGATGGCATGAACTGAAGGGAGTGTGGACCAGGTTGTCCTGGAGAGCTCTGTGCAGAGTGCCCTGGTGGGACGGCTGGAGCTGAGGCAGCCAGGGCAGGAGGTCCCAGGGCACTTCACACAGGGGATGTCTTGGCAAATAATTAATCTGGAACTGACATGGGGTACAGGCCTTGCATGTCCCAGGGTGCTTTGTGCCTGTGTCACTTTTGTGAGATGGCTGGAGCTATCCTGGTTTCTGTTTGGGAGTTTCTTATGTGTGCTGCACTGGGGACACCTTGGTGGGTTGACTGGGGCTGGGATCAGTGAGGGGCCCAGGGCTTCCTGAGGTATCAGGTTGGCTAGGGAGCCCCACCATTGCCTCCATCTGTACACTAACATGGTGAAGGGAGAATGCAAACCATGGTGCTTTGCAGCACCTCTGAGCTGAGTTACAGCAGTTCAGCAATTCCCCCACCATCTGGCAGGTGCTCTAGGATTGTTTCATTTTCTAGGATTGCTTCCTTTATAGTCTACCTTTTTCCATTGTGGCTGTTTTTCTGTGCTCCAAGCCAGGTGACTCTGCTCTCAGTCCCTCAATACTTCCCCTCCCCACTACAGTTTGCAGTGTCACTCTCCTGCCCTTCTCTATGTGTTCTCTCTGTCTTTGGTTGTGCAGAAGCTACTTGGTCATCTCTCAGTTCTTCTGCAGGAGGAGCTGCTGTATAGGTTGGTACAGATTCAGTGTGCCCAGGGAGGAGGGAGTTCAGAGTCTTCCTACCTCATCATCTTTGACCCTCTCCTCATACTGAACTTTCAACAGCCTTGTAAGGCTAAGAAGCCAAGCCAAACACTTGCCATCAAACTGTGTCTACAGTACTTATGGATTGGGGTCACTTCCTCTTCTCCTGATACCCAAACTATTCTGGAGTTCTTGTTCCTTTCAGGAACGTTTCCTTCTTTAATCCCTTGTTAAGGCCTCTGGGAACCCTGCAAGCAAGGCATCAAACCGTATTTGCAATGGGCTTTATTGGCTCCACAAAATCA
This sequence comes from Paguma larvata, assembly GCA_030068075.1. Lineage (NCBI taxonomy): Eukaryota > Metazoa > Chordata > Mammalia > Carnivora > Viverridae > Paguma > Paguma larvata. Next base: position 61,431 of record JAINVK010000560.1, on the reverse strand, counting down.
GCCTTAGTTCCTAAAAGCTCCCTGGTCATATTTGAGTGAACGCAGATCTTTCTCAAATATGGGATTCTAGTCAAAGCCTTGGTAACATAACCAGTGTTGCCAGTCATGCCCTGTTATCAGGAGAACAGATTCCCCTTCACTTATGCAATAAGGTTGTTGCCATGACAATGAGATCACTCACTGTGAGTTTCTGAGTTCTGGAGGGATCAAGTAGGGAGCACAAGATAAGTGTTTCAATTCTGTTTATGAAGATATAGTTTATCAAATTGATGTAAGTCATAGTTTAAGAGGAAAGGTGTTCTTACATTAGAACAATAAAGAATAAAGAACTAGTAATATTGTGAACAAAAAGTCGTACAAATTATGAATATCCTCCCCAGTTTATTCAGTCCCATGGAATTAGTTTTTGTTGATCTTGATCTTTTTTTAGTTTTATGAAACCATCTGTTTTTCTCTTAGAGTTCTGTAAATTCTTACCCATTTCAACAGTATGATCTTCAAGTTATTGGACATCTACATTCTAGAGTTTTGGTCTAGAGTTTATTTTTGAGAAACAGAGAGATACAGAGCATGAGCAGGGAAGAGTCAGAGAGAGAGGGAGACACAGAATCTGAAGCAGGTTCCAGGCTCTGAGCTGTCAGCACAGAGCCTGATACAAGGCTTGAATCATGACCTGAGCTGAAGTTGGGCGCTTCCCAGTTTTGGTCAGTCTTTATCCTGAATCCCCTTGAGGTTCAAGCACTTTTGCAAAGGCATCAGAGTAAAACAATAACTGTCAGTAAATGAGGATAAAACTTGAAAATGACAGTGTTTAAATGTCTTATTAGTTCTTACAGTGCACTTGTCAAGGTTGTTTGGTTTTATCGGTGAGTACAGGTGTGAAACTTCAAGATAAAAAGTAGAATTATAAGTGATGACATACCAGAACAGATGAGATCTTTAGGAATTTCATATAATTTCTAGAACACTTATTTTAATTTTATATGTATAATAGCTTCTATTTAAAGCAATATAAAACTCACTAATTTAAAAGTAATGGTTGGAGTAAATTAAGTGTACTAGCTAAAGTAGCTTAAAGTCTTTTAGTATTTGTGGAGAAGACTTTTAAAGTTTTTATTTGTCCCTAGAAAAGTCTTTACAAGAGTGTGTTCTAGAGGTAGGGTAGGAGAGCCCTTTTGCAGTTTATACTTTTTAGAGAAACCTCTTTCACCCTTGTTTTTCACTCTCAGACAATTATGGGCTGTGTTCACACTTCAAAAACATGAAAAGATTTATAAGTTTAAGGGACAGAGAAAGAATGGAATATTTTCTTGTTCTAAGCGTTTTGCAGGTAGCTATTATTTAAAAATTTCCTTCCTTAGCTACAGGATGTTTCTGTTCTACTATCTTCATTTTTTAAAATAATATCTACAAGCATTTTGAGAAGAATAAGTGAGGTTTCAGGATTTGTAAAGGTAAGTATGCTTTAACTTGTTTCTAGGTTTGCATTTCCAGTTTTATAGGCATTTGCAAGACAAAGACCATTGTTTCTAATTCTCCCAAAGAACTGGATGGTAGCCTGAATATCAAGGGACTGACCCACCTTTCTAAATAAACTTGCTTGTTTATATCAAAGAGAACACCAACCAAGATGGGAATCAAAATATTTATGCTTTTGTAAAGTCTGTATAAAGTGTTTCTAACATCAGCTTTCTTTCTGAGTTCAAAGTTCAACCTTGGTTTCTATCAACACCTGTATATTGGCCTTTGGCTATTCATTTGTAGGAAGGTCTAGGAGGAATTTTGTTCATCTTTTCCTCTATGTGTGTGTGTGTGTGTGTGTGTGTGTGTGTGCGCGCGCGCGCGCGCAAATGATCACTAATCTCTGATTTCTCTCTACATTTGATGAAATAAGAAAGTGAAGGTAAAAGGGCTTTGTAATTTAAAGGATCTGCTGCTGTCCTAGGGACGTGACCTTTTTTTTTTTTTTTTTTTGCAGTGTGTGTGGGCATCTAGGATACATCTGCAGAGGATATTGCATCGGATTGCTTGAAGCTGGCAGAGCCTCATTACAGAGCTCTGGGAAGTAGAAGAAATAGTAAGGGAAAGATGCAAAATTCACTTCTCAGCTTTGAGCATTTACATGAGCAAACTGTATATTTTGGGCTTAAGGATTTGGTCAGAATGTTCTCCGTAAATCTTGCAGAGAAGGGCAAGTTAAAAGAGGCAGATGGGGCCAGATTTTGAGAAAGGGAATTTATGTTGGGTGTGGACATTAATTGTTGTCTTAATTGTCATTTCTGTTTCCTCTGGTCAAAGGAGTATACTGCTAAGACAATTGAGAACTCTGTACAAAGAATTTGTTTCTCTCAAATATAGCCAATTTAAAGGATTCACCATTTGGCCATTGATGAAATTATTCATCTCAATAGTGACTCAAACCTGTAAGCTTTTTATTATGGAAAGATGCAGAGGCAACTTTCCATAATAAGAAGTGTCTCTGGACAAGGCATAGGTGATGCAACCCCCATGATCCAAAAGTTTACTCCCAAAAATAGTCTAAGAAAGAAAAGCTCTTCATTATGATGTGGAAATGTTAGGGATTGAAGCGAATGGTCAAGAAAGAATTCTTGAGATGTCTTTGGTGCAAAAAAGGTGTTTTTACTGAAGCACGGGAACCAGACCCACGGGCAGAAAGAGCTGCACTGGGATTGTGATGGGTAACTGATTATATACTTTCAAGTTGAGAACATAAATCTCTAATAAATTTTGGAAGCGAAGTTTCCAGGACCTTTTCTGTTCCAGGGGCCTAGCTATTGTTAGGAAAAGATCGTATATTACTGTCTCGTAAGACCTTAGTCATGAGACCCTTCAGATGTACATCAGTGGGTCATATACTCGGAGGATGATTGCTAACATATATCTTGATGGGTAGGTAATGGAAGTTTCCAAAAGAATTTTTATATTTTTATATTTTAAGGAGACTTACAGGATCCTGAAGATTGGGATAATGTTAAGCTAAGGTTGCCTTTTGCCTTTAGCAAAATATTAACGTTAAGGCAGTTGAGTTCCTAGAGGAAAGTCACTCTGTCTGTCTCAAGAACTTGTCAATGGGCTGTAAGCTGTAAGGAAATTTATTTTTTTCTTTTTGCCTTTGTTCCCCACATCAGTTACACAGGCAGTGAGGATAGTATGTTGAAAATGTCTCTGGTCTCCCCCAAATTTGAGACACTTCCAGTCATATTCTGTGGGAAATAGGTTCAAGAATTCCTTACACTTGTGGGTTAAAAAAGCTTATGGTGGAAAGCCACTGCCATAGGGTGAAAGTGCCCAAGTTTAGTTATTAGGTAGAAAAAAGCTGCTGCCACAGGGCAAAAGCACCCAAGGTTACTTAGCAGGTATTATAATAGGATTATGAGTAACTTGTTTTATCACCTGCAGGAAACTACTTTCCTTCTGGCACCAATATACCTTGATCACAACTTTAAACTCCACTTATCCCTCACCCTTTGCTTCTTACACACACAAGTTAATGGTTACTATCTGATTGTTTTCTTCATGTTCACCATTTGTGTAAGATCTTGAGAGTGCAATAAATATGGAGACAAAATCCCTGTTAGGGGCTCTTGTCTCCTCCCAGATATTAGCCTCTCTCGTATTCAATTCTGCATCCTCTCTCTTACTGGACAAGAGAGAACTCGAGACTCATAGTCTGCAACAGTAGTCCTGCTCATTCATAATATAGGCAGGCATTACTGGAACGGGGTTTTTCCAGCACTAACAAAAAACAAAGGTTGAAATGATAGAGGTCCCTATGTGCTGTGAACCTCTTATCTCAAACTCCCCTGAGAACTGTTACAGCCAGACAAAGTGCTGCTGCTTGTAACTGCTTATCTTAGAACCTTAGTCCGTTTAGCCTGTTTGACAGGACACCAAGTAAAATCCTGGTAAAGTGTACCCTCTAAATGGCAGAGACCAGAGAGAATATTCTCACTAGTCACAAAACCAAGCTCTTAGGACACGGAACAAGATGAAAAAAAACAAAACAAAACACGTCATTTGTGTTCCCCCAGGGGACCCACAGCAAAATTTGTCTAAAGAGTCTGGTGAGAACTGTGAATTTGCCATTCTGTGACGCAAGCTTGAACATCAGGTTTTTAGGTTCGGTCCTATATACCTGTGTTTTTTCCCCTATGGTAATTCCTTTTTATAACAAATACACTAAAGACAAAATGGTAACCATGTTTGGGGGGGAGGGATGGATGAGTCAAACCAAGAGTACTCTACCAAATTTTCCAGAGTCACTAAGCCCAAGGAACTATTTCCACAAATATTTTCTCTTGCTGATCTAAATTTAGTAAGTGAGAGAAAAGGGATTCTCACCACTCTTGCTTCCATTAGATCCATAGGCTGACATGGTAAGCATTCCAGCCTTCTGCTGGATGTTAGTCAGAAGTCCCACAATCTCTCAGCTGCAAGGGTATCCAGCCAATTAAAATTTATCCTGCTGACTATGCCAACAGTGGTGCACGAAATGTTTCCTTTACCATTCAAGTTTCTTCTAGCTGACCTAAAAATCAAATTGACATGAGAGAAATTAACAGGAGGAAAGAAATCCCCAAATTTTAAGTACATGCACCTAGAGGCCCAATATTAAATACAAAACCCAAAGAAATGACCAAGGCAGGAAGCATTGATACCTTTTAGACAAAGAAAAAACAAGTCCATGAAGAATTGACAGGGCAAAGAAAATTTTTGTTCAGGCAATTCAATTAATAAGGAAATCTAAACTGAGTTTGGGCTGGAGTAATAAATTAGTGAAAATAACAAGGTTTGTTCATACAGTCTTCTTAGCTTTGAATACCCTATCTCTGGAGATAAGAATGTCTGTCTCTACGTCTTATACAGGGAGGGTGCATTTCCCATGGGAGACTTATTTCCTACTTTCTGGAGACAAAGGAGGCACAGGGTATTTTTATACTGACTATTTCTTGAATAAGCTTAATTTAAAATAATCAATATGCCAATATGGTCCTTTTTTTTTTTTAATCTTAAGTAGACTCTACACCCAAAGTGGGGCTTGAACTCCTGAGCCCAAGAACAAGAGTTGCATGTTCTAGTGACTGAGCCATCCTATTGCCTCACCAACATGGTACATTTGAGGGTGCCCTGCCCCTGCCCCCCCCAAAGGCATTTATGTAGGTTAAAATGTGGAATTATCAAGATTCCTTGGGCCTGCGATTGTCCCCTCCTGTGTCCTGGCCACTCTTGACACTGTCCCAGCCTAAAGTAATATGTGTGGCCTGCACTTGTGCATTACACACTCCATCAGCCAACCTTGGCAATCCAGACACTCCAGTCCTGTGAAACTCAGGCTGGTTTCCACCAACTGCATAGTCTCCAAGGTGGGGGGAGTCCACACACAGAAAAGCTTTCTAAGGTGGCAGTTTTAAACTAGCAACAGTCAGTAACATTTGGACTGGCTGCCTGTTGGGGTCCCTGGCTTCTCTAGTAATCAGTGATCTCAGACGTCTTTTTGGAGGATATCCTGGCAGTACCATTTATTCCATGCCTGTCTTCAGGGGGAATAAGCACATTTGTGTAGGTTAGGGCTTGTACCCCCAACCACCAGCAACCTGACTCAGCCTCTCCTGACACTTGTTCCAGCGCAGAGAGGCAGATAAAACATTTGACAAAATTCAAGACTAATTCATTGTAAAAACTCAGCAATCTATTGTCCATCTGTATCTCTTTTTTGGAAAAATGTCTATTTGTGTCTTCTGCCAATTTTTAATTGAATTATTCACTTTTTGAGTGTTGAGTTTTATAAGTTTTTCATATATTTTGGATATCATTTGCAAATATCTTCTCCCATTCCCTAGGTTGCCTTTTAGTCTTGTTGATTGTTTTCTTCACTGTGCAGAAGACTTTTATTTTGATGAAGACCCAATAGTTCATTTTCGCTTTTGTTTCCCTTGCCTCCAGAGACATATCTAGAAAGAAGTTGCTGTGGCTGATGTAAAGGGAATGCAAACTGGTGCAGCCCCTGTGGAAAACAGTATGGAGTTTCTGCAAAAAGTTAAAAATAGAACTATTGTATGACCAAGCAATCGCACTACTAGGTATTTACCCAAAGAATATAAAAATACTAATTAAAAGGGATATGTGCACCCCGATGTTTATAGCAGCATTATCTACAATAGCCAAATTATGGAAACAGCCCAAGTGTCCACCAACTAATGAATGGATAAAGAAGATGTGGTATATGTATACAATAGAATTTTACTCAGTGATAAAAAGAATGAAATTCTTGCCGTTTGCAATGACATGGATGGAGGCGAGAGTATTATGCTAGATGAAAAAAGTCAGAGAAACACAAATATATGATTTCACTCATCTGTGGAATTTAAGAAACAAAACGAATGAACAAAGATGGGAAGAGAAAGAGAGAGGCAAACCAAGAAACAGATTCTTAACGATAGAAAACAAACTGATGGCTACCAGAGGGGAGGTGAGTGTGGGGATGGGTGAAATAGGTGATGGGGATTAAGGAGTGCACTTGTGATGAACATTGGTGTTGTATGAAAGTGTTGAATTACTATATTATACACCTGAAACTAATATTACACCATCTGTTAACTAACTGGAATTTAAATACAAATTAAGAAAAACCCTCAGCAATTTAGGAATAAAGGAGAATTCCTCCAACTTAATAAAGAGCATCTACTAAAACAGATAGCTAACATTATACTAATGGTGAGAAAATCAACATTTTCTTACTATGATCAGGAATAAGGCAAGGACGTATCCTCTTATCATTGCTTCTCAGCATATAAGAGATTTCAACATTTTGGGAGATGGAAAGTGGATAGGTGATGATAACTGACTTAGTAGAGAGAAAGCCCTAGATAATACAATTAGATGAGAAATATATCCCAAATTCTCAGCAAGTTATTTTGTGGATACAAGAAACATATCCTGAAGTTTATATGGAGAGGTAAAAGGTCCAGAGAAGCCAACTCGATATTGAAGGAGAAGAGTAAAGTTAGAGAACTGACACTATGGCAACATCTGTCCTCAAGACTTAAAAATCTACAGTGATCAAGACTGTGCGGTACTTGTGAAAGAAAAGACAGATGAATGGAACAGAACAGAGAGCCCAGAAAATGCTCCACGTCAATATAGTTAATTGATCTTTGACAAAAGAGTATGGACAATATAACAGAGTAAAGATTGTCTCTTCCATAAATGGCATTGGGACAACAGAACATCCATGTGTACAAATAAATAAATACATAAACAGAGAAAAAGTTAGATAAACAAATGAAGCCAGACACAGATCTTACACCCTTCACAAAATTAATTAAAACTGGAATATAGACCTAAAACTACAGGTATACCTCATTTTATTGCACTTTGTAGATTGTTATGTTACATTTTTGTACATATCATGGTTTGTGGTAACCCTGAACCACCAAAGCTTTTAGTGCCATTGTTGTATAGCATTTGCTCACTTCATGCTTCTGTGTGCCATTTTGCTAATGCTCACAATATTTCAAACGCTGCTATTGTTTCTCTATTTGTTATGGTGACCTTTGATCAGTGACCTTTGATGTTAACCATTCTTACTGTTTTGGGGCACCAGGATCTAAGATGGTGAACTTAATAAATGTTGTGAGTGTTGTGAGTGCTCCAGAGACTGGCTGTTCCCCAGTCTCTTCCGTCTTCTCAGGCATTCCTGAGACATAACAATATTAAAATAAGGCCAATGGAAAACCCAACAGTGGCCCGTAAGTGTTGAAGTGAAAGGAGAGTCACTTTAAATGAAAAGCTAGAAGTGATTAAGGTTAGTGAGGAAGGTATGTTGAAAGCTGAGATAGGTCAAAAGCTAGGCCTCTTGCTCCAGACGTTTAGCCAGGGGATGAATGCTTAGGAAAAGTTCTTGAAGAACATTACAAGTGCTACCTTCAGTGAGCACATGAATTATAAGAAAATGAAGCAGGTTTACTACTGATATGGAGAAAGTTTGAGTGGTCTGGATAGAAGATCGAATCAGCCACAATATTTCCTTAAGCCAAAGCCTCATCCAGAGCATGGCCCGAAATCTCTTCAATTCTGTGAAGGCTGAGAGAGGTGAGGAAGCTGGAGAAATTTGAAGTTACCAGAGATTGGTTCAATGAGGTTTAAGGAAAGAAGTCTCCACAACATAAGAACTGAAAGTGAAGCAGTGAGTTATCCAGAAGACCTAGCTAAGATAATTGAAGAAGGTGTCTACACCAAACAACAGATTTTCAGTGTAGATGAAACAGCATTCTATTGGAATGAGATGTTATCTAGGACTTTAACAGCTAAAGAGAAGTCAGTGCTTGGCTTCAGATCTTCAAAGGACAGGCTGACCCTCTTATTAGGGGCTAATGCATCTGGTAGTTTTAAATTGAAGCCATATTCCTTTCAAAATGTTACTACTCCTTGACAATGGACTTGGTCGACCAAGAGCTCTGATGAAGATATATCATGAGATTAATGTTGTTTTAATGCCTATTAATACAACATCCTTTCTGCAGCCCATGGATCAAGGAACCATTTTGACTTTTACATTTTATTTGTTAAGAAATACATTCCATAGTTATATTGCTGCCATAGATAGTGATTCTTCTGAGGAACCCAGGCAAAGTAAATTGGAAAAGATTCACCATTCTAGATGCCATGTAGAAAAAGCTCATGATTCATGCGAAGGGGTCAAAATAACAATATTAACAAGAGTTTGGATGAAGTTGATTCATCATGGATGACTTCGATGGTTTTGATGGGTTCAAGACTTCAGTAGAGGAAGTAATAGCAGATTTGGTGGGAATATCAAAGAGAGCTACAATTAAAAGTAGAGCCTAAATTTGTGTCTGAATTGTATCAATCTTATGCCAAAACTTGAGCAGATGAGGAATTGCTTCTTATGGATGAGGAAAGAAAGTGGTTTCTTGAAATGGAGTGGAATGTTTCCTGATGAAAATACTGTAAAGATTGTTGAAATGACAATTAAGGATTTAGAATATCATATAGACTTGGTAGCAGGGTTTGAGAGAACCGACTCCAATTTTGAAAGAAATTTTACTCTGGGTACAAGTGCCCCTTCAAATCTGCATTTTTGTATCCTTTGGATAAATACCTATTAGTGCAATTGCTGGGCCATAGGGTAGTTCTATTTTTAATTTTTTGACAAAGCTCTATACTGTTTTCCAGAGTGGTTGCACAAGTTTGCTTCCCCCCCCCTCCACAGATGGGCACTAAGGAGGGCATTTGTTGGGATGAGCATTGGGTATCATATGTAAGTGATGAATCACTGGGTTCTACTCCTGAAACCAATACTATATTGTATGTTAAGTAACTTGAATTTAAATAAGTAAATTATTAAAAAAGAAAAAAATAAATTTTACTGTGGGAAAATGCTATCCAACAGCATCACAGGTAACAGAAACCATTTGGGAAAGAAAGAGTTGATCAGTGCAGCAAACTTCAGTCATTTCTTATTTTAAGAGATTGCCATAGCCACCTCAACCTTCTGCAACCACTACCCTGATAGGTCAGCATCTATTAACATTGAGGTGAGATCCTCCACCAGCTAAATGATACTATTCACTGAGAACTTGGATGATGGTTAGCATTTTGTAGCGATGAAGTATTTTTAATTAAAGTTTTTACATTGTTCTTTTTAGACATAATGCTATCACACACTTAATAGACTACAATATAGTGTAAATGTATCTTTTACATGTATTGTGAATCCAGAGATTCGTTTGAGTAGCTTGACTGTGATATTCACTTTATCATAGTGGTCTAGAACAAAACCTACAATGTCTCTGAGGTATGCCAGTAGAAAAAATTACAACAAATAATAATATAGAACCAGTCTGTTACTTAGTGAGAGCTTGTATCAGAAAATAAGTGACCAAAATTAGAATAGAATTCCAACAAACTGATTCGGACACAGAAACCCAATGGCAATTAGATTTATGGACCAAAGGTGGAAAAAGTCTGATCCTCCAGGAGCAGAGATTGTGCAACTTGTATCCTTTGCCACTGATGCTAAAACTCAAGCAAAATCTTGGAATGTGTAGCGAAAATAATACTCATTTGTTTGACTGGGTAGCAGCAACCTGGATATTAAAATGGCCTATCCTGGTGCACCTATGTGGCTCAGCCTGTTAAGCATCTGACTTTTGATTTCCACTCAGGTCATGACCTCACATTTCACAAGTTTGAGCCCTGTAGTGGGCTCTGTGCTGACAGCGTGGAGCCTGCTTGGGATTCTTTCTCTCCCTCTCACCATCTCTCCTGACTTGTGCTCTCACATGCTTTCTCTCTCTCTCAAGATAAAATGGCCTATATCTAATATATTATCCCTGAAAACATCTCCATAGAAAACAGCAGTGGAAACTAATACAATAAAGAAATTACAAGTCTTAACTATAATTTATATTAGAGGCCAGACACCCTTTCTGCTACTTCTAGAAGCAACTGAACAAATTAAAAAATCATCTGAGAAGCTGTGACCACAGAGGACAGACAACATTATTTACAGTATTTGCAGGCGACAGAACACAAGAGAACTGATCGACCTGATAAGAATTGCTGAGGAAATAACACTCACGTATAAGACAAAACAGGCCTACACCTAATGTAGATAGACCCAATCAAAAGAGACCATGGAGGCCTAAATCTACAAGGCCTCTGGCCACCTGAATCTTTAGACTACCACCCTGTAAAACAAAATATGACAATAGAAACCCCTAAGGAACCCCTAGAAACTACTTATGGTGGCAGAGAAACAGAAACAACCAACCTTTTAGAGTAAGTACCCCACAGAAAAGAACCTACATATACCCCCTGCTAAATTATTTGCTGTAAATATTAACCATTTTGTAAAACATAATCCCATTAATGGAAAAGCCACTGATACCCAAACAAGAGGAAACGCCATTCCAGAAGGGAATTGGCAGTCACCGTTTCCTGGCCTAAGTTAGAGGCAATCGCACATGTGCTGTGCTGGCCACATCAATAAAAACCCCTTTTGGGGCGCCTGGGTGGCTCAGTTGGTTGGGCGGCCGACTTCGGCTCAGGTCATGATCTCACAGTCTGTGAGTTTGGGCCCCGCGTCGGGCTCTGTGCTGATGGCTCAGAACCTGGAGCCTGCTTCAGATTCTGTGTCTTCTTCTCTCTCTGCCCTTCCCCTGCTCATACTCTGTCTCTATGTCTCTCAAAAATAAATAAACGTTAAACAAATAAAAAAAAACCCTTTTATAAATAAAAATATTACAACACAACACTATATTTTCAGGTACAGGGTCCCAGATAACAATGATACAAGTATATGCTACGGATTTAGAAAACTTTACCAAATAAAAGGGATGAATGGAAGGATTAGGAGGAAAATTAAGCCCAGGGACATGGGAATATAGATTACTAACAAGTGATGATATATTACCCATAAGGCCAAGTGCCTTAGAGGTCCCCAGTGAGAAAACATTCTTTGAATGGATATAATAGGACATACTCAAGGAAAAAAATTAAAAAACTCCTAAAGTAACAAATTATTATGCCCACTATTTCACCATATAATAATTCAGTCTGGCTTATTAAAAGGCCAGACAAGTTTTAAAGATTTACTGTAGATTACAGGAATCTAAAGAAACCAAAAATCATAGTGGTACTCTTAGGTTAAAGGCACCATCATAATATCACTACCGGATCTGAAACTTATTACATGGTGATAGGCTTATCTGACATGTTCTTTGCTATTCCAGTTGATGTAGAGAGCCAACCCATGACTTCATTCATATGGGCAGGCAGACAATATCAGTTTGCTAGGTTACCATAAGGATACCATAACAGCCATGTAATAGTCCATGATCTACTTACACAAGACATCCAGGCCTTTCATAAAAACACTACAAACTACTGTTTCATGAATTGATGACATCCTTATGTATAATGATAACACAGAAGAAAAGACTAATGTCAAAAAGTAGTTAATGGAATTCCTTACTCTCAAAAGATGGGCAGTTGACCCATGTAAGGGCCAAGGACACCACACTACAGTAAAGTTTCTATGCATAATTTGGTCCTCTAAAGGCATAAAAATACCAAACCACGTCATAAACAACATAGGTTGCATACCATCTCTTACCACAAAGGAAGATGGTCAGGAACAGATAGGACTGACAGGAAATAGCACAAACCGCATATGGGGATAACATTAAAACACATTTATGAAATAACTGTGAAGAGTAGGGAACTTACAATGAACTGAGACTCAAGAGGTAGCCTCTAATTACTTGAAAAGTGCTGTTAGAATGTGTAATACATTAGCACCAGCTATTACTCTGAATATATGCTAGAGTGCCTATACACATGAGGGTTTGCAATATAGTCACTATGGACTAAAACACTATAGGACCTCAAATTTTACCTGAGTTTTACCTGGGTTTTGGACTAAGAAGTTCTCATTTTTTTTTAATGTTTATATATTTATTTTGAGAGAGAGCGAGAGAGCGAGACAGCTTGAGCATGAGCAGGGAAGGGGCAAAGAGAGAGGGAGGGAAAGAGACCCCCAAGCAGGCTATCCACTACCAGACCATAGCCTGACATGGGGCTTGATCTCACAAACTGTGAGATTGTGACCTGAGCCTAAGTCAAGAGTTGGATGCTCAACTGATTAAGTCAGCCATGTGCCCCAGAAGTTCTCATGTTTTGAGAACAGATATAGCTTATTGAAAGGCTCGCCTATGTACTCTCAGAGGCCCTACAAAATGCAGAGCCACAAACAGGAAATGAATCAATGATATTTCAACTCCAAGAGCCTGTTCTGGTGTGGGTAGAGCAGACCTCTGACAGAGAAGAATTACTCCTGATTATAGGTCCTAACATGGAAATGGCACATTTCTGAGTGGGATAGAGAGATGGATGATCAAAAATCTGCATTACTCGAGGAAATCTCAGCAATGCCAGTAGTGGACTTGCTGGAATTTTCAAAAATTGAGCCGATCCAACATTAAACGGCAGACAGAGAAGACAACCCTGGTTCAAGGCACTCAAAAACACATGGCTTACAGGTAGATCAACCTCTATGACACCATCCAGAGTAGCTGGACAGCTGTTGACTTGAGAGCTGATGATAGTCTAACCCTGATACAATCAGCCTCAGGAGAATCAGCATAGTATGCTGAATAACCATAAAATTGGTGATTGAAGAATCTGTTAAAAAAATCAGAATGAGGTGTATCAGTTCTCAGACTCATGGTTCTCAGACTCAAAGGCAATAGTTAGTGAACAGCTTTTTGGTATAGAACATGGCGGGAAAATGACTACAAAATAGGAAATAAAACACATGGGGTAAGGATATCTAGTAGAAAATAGCACTAGTCGACATCTCCCATTTTCATTACACATGTCTCTGCATTTCAGAGAGCAACTCTGAAATAAACAAGTTTAATAACAGGCAGTCAAAATTGCCAGGAAAATTTTTGAGGCCAAGATTCGAAAAATGGATCTTAAAAAAACACAATGATTTATGGCTAAGGAGAGAAACAAATCAAAACAATCATACATGAAAAAGAAAGATAATGGAACGTGAAACCTAAATACACAGATATGCCAATTAATAGGATCATTGCATGAGGACATCACCAAACAAGTCATGCTGGTATACACAGGAGAAGAACATGGTTAGAGAAAAGGAACATGTATATTCCCATCAAGCACCACCACTTTCAAATAAATGTAAGAATTGCCAAAGTTAAAGCCTGAGGTCATTAATGAATACTCCGGTTAGGCTCAAAACTGACAGACTCTTCCAAAGTATATAAATTGAGAATAACAGAGCCTTGCCTATAAGGGATAATAAACCATAGGCATACACCATTGTAGACACATGATCAGGAATAAGATTCCCATATCCTTGCCAAAAAAAAGTATTTAAGGAAATCCACCACCAGAGGATTAGAAATATGGATTGCTTGCTAGATGTGGTATTGCAACCATCATCAAATCAGATCAGGGCACTCACTTCACAGGAGACTAAATATAAAATGGGCTAAAGAAGAAGGCATAATATGGAGCTTCCACTGACCCTGCAACCCAACCACCTCTAGTTGAAAGGCTTGCTCAAGCAAAAGCCTAGGTTGCTTACTAACAATCTAGATATGAGAGGTTGGACTAAAACAATCTTGGGAGGTGGCAAGATCTCTAAACCATTAATGTAGAAAGAATGGAGAGACTTCTATTGAATTATTATTAGGGGTTATTAGGATTATTAGAGTTTAGAATCAGCAAGAACAAAGAGGAGGGGTCAACTTGGCAGAGAAGTAGGGGAACCAGCCTTCCTGCATCTCTCAAACAAAGAAGGACTGAAGCCAAAGGACTCTCAACCCCAAGAGTCTGGGAGAAAGGAGTTGGAGTCTACAAGGAAGAAAATGAAAAATTCAGGGAGCACCTAAATAAGTGTGTGAGTGCAAACTGGGGGAGATAAAATGGACCGCGGAGGTACGGAGGGGAGGGAGCCCCTTCTGCGGAAAGACAAAGGGAAGAGAAAGAGCATCTAGGGAAGCATAGGACTGTATCTGGACAAGAGAAAAACCTCGGACAGGGACGAAGAGGGAGCCTATCATCCATTCCCTAACCACGGGGCTTTTGAAGGGAAGTCCTGTTTCTAAGAGTGGAACTTTCTTCGGACTGGGGCTGATGGCTGCTGCTAAGACTGCATAACTGGGAGGTGGGGGTCACCTCTGGATCGGTGTAATGCCAGGGACGCAATCTACACCAAGGAAACTGGGCATAGCAGTCAGAGGGAGTTTAAGAACTCACAGATAAGCGTGGGACACGGGACCATGCAACAAATCGCACTGTGCTTGCATGCTTGGCAGAGTAAGGATGGAAACAAAGGGGTGATTTGGGACTCCTGGTCCATAAAGAAGAGACTGGGGAGACACCATTGTTGTCCCCCATACCAGCAATGCCAGACCCTAGGATTCCGTCCGCCTCCGAAGTGGAGGCGGCACCCGCCTACACGAAACCATGCCCCTTCTCACAGGAGAGCCGGATATATTCTCCCTTTTCTCCTTCTTATCTCTCCCCACCCCTGAGCTGGTTACCCGGGGTATTGGCTTGCTTAAACAGACATTTAACCCATTCTCCCAATGCATGTTCTACACCTCCTTCTTTATGTTCCTATTTCTCTCTCTGGAATAATCTGGCCACATAGTTCCTCTGGGTAACTTTTTCTTCATTTCTTTTTCCTTGCCTCCTTCCTTACTGGTTTCTCTCTCTCTGGATTAAGGCTTTCAGTCTCTCTACCTGGTCAAAGTTCATTTTCTCTTTCTCCTCGCACCAGTCATCATTCTCTCTGTATATGCTCTTCCATCAGCACAGCACACATCCTGTCCTTAACTTGTAACTGATATTTCAGGTTGTATGCCTTCAGAGTGTCGTTTGTTATCTTTTTTTCTGTTTTGATCTGCTCACCTGTTTTATTTGTTGGTATGTTTGTGTGTTTTTGTTTCCTGTTTGTTTGTCTGTCTGTTTTCCTTTCCAGAGCTACCTCAGGAAACAAACCAAAGCACACCTGGTAGAGGACAACCAAAGTCACAACAACAGAGAGCAAGTAACACTCTCCAAAAAAACACCTCTCGAAAGGCCAGGCCCTGGACAGTATAAGAGCCCCCCTTAATATAGCAGTACTGGGGCACCTGGGTGGCTCAGTCGGTTAAGTGTCCGACTTTGGCTCAGGTCATGATCTCACTGTTTCTGAGTTCGAGCCCCGCATCAGGCTCAGAGCCTGGAGCCTGCTTCTGATTCTGTGTCTCCCTCTCTCCCTGCTCATACTGTCTCTCTCTCTCTCTCTCTCAAAAATAAAAAGAAAAAAAAGAAAAAAAAATAGCAGTACATGCAGAGGCAGAGCACATAACAAGCTTTTAAAACTTATAAGGGGCAGAAAACTAGCCAAAATGACGAAGCAGAAAAATTCTCCTCATAAGAAATTACAGGAAGTAGTGACAGCTCAAGAATTGATCAAAACAGACATAAGCAACATAACATGAATATAGAATGACAGTCATAAAACTAATTTCTGGGCTTGAAAAAAGCGTAGAAGACAGCAGGGAGACATTGCTACAGAGATCAAGGACCTTAAAAATGGTCAGGAGGAATTAAAAGACGCTATAAATCAGGTGAAAAACAAATTGGAGGCAGCCACAATGCAGATTGAAGAGGCAGAAGAGAGAATAGGTGAATTAGAAGATAAAATTATGGAAAAAGAGAAAGCCGAGAAAAAGAGGGATAATCTAATCCAGGAACAGGAAAGGAGAATTCGAGCAATGCAATCAAATGGAACAATATCCGTATCATAGGAATTCCAGAAGAAGAAGAAAGAGAGAAAGGAGGTGAAGGGGTACTTGAACAAATCATAGCCGAGAACTTCTCCAACATGGGGAAGGAAACAGGCATTGAAATCCGAGTTGCAGAGAACTCCCCTCAGACATAACTTGAATAGACCTTCTGCACGAAACATCATACTGAAACTAGCAAAATACAAGGATAAAGAGAGAATTCTGAAAGCAGCTACAGATAAACGGGTTTTACCATACAAAGGTAGACACACTAGGGTAGTAGCAGACCTATCTACAGGAACTTGGCAGGCCAGAAAGGAGTGGCAGGAAATCTTCAATGTGATGAACAGGAAAGATATGCAGCCAAGAATCTTTTATCCGGCCAGCCTGTCATTCAGAATGGAAGGAGAGAGAAAGGTTTTTCCAAACAAACAAAAACTGAAGGAATTCATCACAAATAAACCAGACTTACAAGAGATCCTGAGGGGGACTCAATGAAAGAAATGTTTCAAGAAACACAAAGTACCAGAGACATTGTTACAAGCATGAAACCTACAGCGAACACAATGACTCTAAACCCATATTTTTCAATATTAACACTGAATGTAAATGGACTAAATGTTTGAATTAAAAGACATAGGGTATCGGAATGGATTAAAAAACAAGACCCATCTATTTGCTGTCTACAAGAGACTCATTTTAGACCTGAGAACACCTTCAGATAGAAAGTGAGGGGATGGAGAACTATCTACCATGCTACTGGAAGTCAAAAGAAAGCTGGAGTAGCCACACTTATATCTGACAAACTAGACTTTAGAGTAAAGGCTGTATCAAGAGATGAAGAAGGGCATTATATAATAATCACAGGGACTATCCATCAGGAAGAGCTAACAATTATAAATATCTATGCACTGAATTCGGGGCCACACAAATTTGTAAAACAATTAATTACAAACAGAAGCAATCTTATTGATAAAAATGTGCTAATTGCAGGGGATTTTTTTTAAGTTTACTTATTTTGAGAGAGAGAGAGAGTGAGCAGAGGAGGGGCAGAGAGAGAGGGGGACAGAGGATCCGAAGCGGGCTCCATGACAACACCAGAGAACCTGATGTGGGGCTTGAACTCACAAACCATGAGCTCATGACCTGAGCTGAAGTTGGACGCCCAGCTGACTGAGCCACCCAGGTGCCCCTAATTGCAGGGGATTTTAATACTCTACTTACAACAATGGATAGATCAACTAGACAGAGAATCCCTAAAGACACAATGGCCCTGAATGACACATTGGTACAGATGGGCCTGACAGACATTTTTAGAACCCTAAACCCAGAAGCAATGGAATTTACATTCTTCTAAAATGCACATGGTATATTTTCCAAGATTGACCACATACTGGGGTACAAAGAAGCCCTCAATAAATACAAAAGAATTGAGATCATACCATGCACACTTTCAGATCACAATGCTATGAAACTTGAAATCAACCACAGGTAAAAGTCTGGAAAACTCCCAAAAACATGGAGGCTAAAGAACAACCTACTAAAGAATGAAGGGGTCAACCAGGCAACTAGAGAAGAAATTTAAAAATATATGGAAACAAGTGAAAATGAAAATACAACAATCCAAACCCTTTGGAATGCAGCAAAGGCAGTCCTGAAAGGAAAATACATTGCAATCCAGACCTATCTCAAGAAACAAGAAAAATCACTGACACAAAATCTAACAGCACACCTAAAGGAACTAGAAGCAGAACAGCAAAGACACTCCAAACCCAGCAGCAGGAGAGAAATAACAAAAATAAGGGCAGAAATTAATAATATAGAAACCGAAAAAGTAGTAGAACAGATCAATGAAACCAAGAGCTGTTTTTTTTAAAACATAAACAAAATTGTTAAACCTCTAGCCAGGCTTCTAAAAAAGAAAAGAGAGAAGACCCAAATAGATAAAATCATGAATGAAAAGGGATTGATTACAACCAATCCCTCAGAAATACAAACAATTATGAGGGAATACTATGAAAAATTATATGCCACCAAACTCGACAACCTGGAAGAAATGGACAAATTCCTAAATAGCCACACACTACCAAAACCCAAGCGGGAAGAAATAGAAAATTTGAACACACCCATAACTAGTGAAGAAAGTGAATCAGTTATCTAAAATCTACCAACGAATAAGAGACCTGGACCAGATGGCTTCCCTGAGGAATTCTACCAGACATTTAAAACAGAGTTAATACCTATCCTTCTCAAGCTGTTCCAAAAAAATTGAAATGAAAGGAAAACTTCCAGACTCATTCTATGAAGCCAGCATCACTTTGATTCCCAAACCAGATAGAGACTCAGCAAAAAAAAGAGAACTACAGGCCAATATCCTTGATGAATATGGATGCAAAAATTCTCAACAAGATACTAGCAAATCGAATTCAACAGCATATAAATAGAATTATTCATCATGATCAAGTAGGATTCAGCCTTGGGTTGCAGGGCTGGTTCAATATTTGCAAATCAATCAACGTGATACATCACATTAACAAAGGAAAAGAAAAGAACCATATGATCCTGTCGATTGATGCAGAAAAAGCATTTGACAAAATACAATATCCTTTCTTAATAAAAACCCTCGAGAAAGTCGGGATAGAAGGAACATACTTAAACATCATAAAAGCTATTTATGAAAAGCCCACAGCTAATATCATCCTCAATGGGGAAAAACTGAGAGTCTTCCCCCTGGGATCAGGAACATAACAGGGATGTCCACTTTCACCACTGCTATTTAACATAGTGTTGGAGGTCCTGCCATCAACAATCATACAACAAAATGAAATAAAAGGCATCAGAATTGGCAAGGATGAAGTCAAACTTTCACTTTTCACAGACGATATGGTACTCTACATGGAAAACCCGACAGAATCCATCAAAAGCCTGCTAGATCTGATCCATGAGTTCAGGAAAGTCGCAGGGTACAAAATCAATTTACAGAAATCGGTTGCATTTCTATACACCAACAATGAAGCAACAGAAATAGAAATAAAGAAGCTAATCCCATTCACAATTGCACCAAAACCCTAGGAATAAACGTAACCAAAGATGTAAAAGATCTCTACGCTGAAAACTATTAATAGAAATAAAGAAGCTAATCCCATTCACAATTGCACCATAAAATACCTAGGAATAAACGTAACCAAAGATGTAAAAGATCTCTACGCTGAAAACTATTAAAAAACTCATGAAGTAAATTATAGAAGACATAAAGAAATGGGAAAACATCCTATGCTCATGGATTGGAAGAATAAATATTTTTAAAATATGTCAATACTACCCAAAGCAATCTACACATTCAATGCAATCCCAATCAAAATTGCACCAGCATTCTTCTCAAAGCTAGAGCAAACAATCCTAAAATTTGTATGGAACCACAAAAGACCCCGAATAGTGAAATATTGAAGAAGAAAACCAAAACAGGAGGCATCACAAGCCCAGACTTTAGCTTCTACTACAAAGCTGTAATCATCAAGACAGTATGTTATTGGCACAAAAACACACAGATAGACCAATGGAATAGAATCGAGAACCCAGAAATGGACCCACAAACATATGGCCAACTAATCTTTGACAAAGCAGGAAAGAATATCCAATGGAAAAAAAAAACAACCTCTTTAACAAAAGGTGCTGGGAGAACTGGACATCAACATGCAGAAGAATGAAACTAGACCACTTTCTTACACAACTCACAAAAATAAACTCAAAATGGATGAAGGACCTGAATGCGAAACAGGAAACCATCAAAAACCTAGAGGAGAAAGCAGGAAAAAAAACCTTTTTGACCTCAGTCTCAGCAATTTCTTACTCCACACATCTCCATAGGCAAGGGAATTTAAAGCAAAAATGAACTATTGGGACCTCATCAAGATAAAAAGCTTCTGCACTGCAAAGGAAACAATCAACAAAACTAATAGGCAACTGACAGAATGGGAAAAGATAGTTGCAAATGACATATTGGATAAAGGGCTAGTATCCCAAATCTATAAAGAATCTACCAAACTCCACACCCAAAAACCGAATAATCCAGTGAAAAAATGGGCAGAAGATATGAAGAGACACTTCTCCAAAGAAGACATCCAGATGGCCAACAGACACATGAAATGATGCTCAATGTCACTCATCATCAGGGAAATAGAAATCAATACCAAACTGAGATACCACCTCATGCCGGTCAGAATGGCAAAAATGAACAAATCAGGAAACTATAGATGCTGGCGAGGATGTGGAGAAAGAGGCACCCTCATTCCCTCTCACTGTTGGTGGGAATGCAAACTGTTGCAGCTGCCCTGGAAAATGGTGTGGAGGTTCCTCAAAAAAATGGAAACAGAACTACCCTATGACCCAGCAATAGCACTGCTAGGAATTTACCCAAGAGATACAGGATTGCTGATGCACAGGGGCACGTGTACCCCAATGTTTATAGCAGCACTTTCAACAATAGCCAAATCATGGAAAGAGACTAAGTGTCCATCAGCTACGAATGGATAAAGAAGATGTGGTATATATATATACAATGGAATACTACGTGACAATGAGAAAGAATGAAATCTGGCCATGTGTAGCAATGTGGACGGAACTGGAGGGTATTATGCTAAGTGAAATAAGTCAGTTAGAGAAAGATACCATATGTTTTCATGCATAGGTGGATTTTTGAGACTTAGCATAAAACTATGGGGGAGGGGAAGAGGGGAAAGAAAAAAAAGCCACAGAGAGGGAGAGAGACAAAACATAAGAGACTCGTAAATACTAAGAACAAACCGAGGGTTGATGGGGGATATGGGAGAGGGGAGAGTGGGTGACAGGCATTGAGGAGGGCACTTGTTGGGATGCGCACTGGGTGTTGTATGGACACCAATTTGACAATACGTTATATTAAAACAAAAATAATCAGCAAGGACAACACCTGAGCATCTGAATTAAAAGAAAACATACTACTTACAAAATAGTCATATATTATACGTATCTATATACAGTAGTGGGGAAATGATAACACCTGACACTAATAAAACCTACTGGGGAACTGAAGGAAAAGGCATATTATATGAAATGCAATTAAAGAAATTAATATGATGGCTGTATAAAAATTTCAGGCATGAAGCACACCATTTTTTATTGTATCAACACTAGATGCCTAATATTTAGCCTAGCATGATGCAGCGCAGTTATTCTTGGGAAATACTGGCAGTATTGGCCATAATAAGTACAGATTTCCTGGAGAGGCAAGCAAAAGAAAAGAAAGAATTAAAAATGCAGAGGACACAATATTTATGTTTCATCCATGAATCTGCTATGCATGTTTAACCCTATCAACATTACTAAGTGGGTCAGCACATCATGCTGCCTTCTGGCCATACTATCCTGCCTATTTGCGTCTACACTTACTAAAGCCATAGATACTTTCCCAACAGCTCCAGAAATAGAAGTTGTGGCACTCTTCCAAACTGGAAGGTTACCTTCTGGTATGGATACAACTCCATTGTCTGTGATATCCTCTACTTGCTCCATGGATCACCATCCTGGTCACCTTAATGCAACTGAAGACTCACCAGCAGCACCACCATCCTCAGCATCACCACCATCCCCAGCATCATCAAGACTGCCCCCTCCACTCCACTCTTTACTAGCACACCATCTGCTCACTGGGAAACCTTGAATCACTGGAAAAACAGGATGTGTAGGGAGGCTGATGCCGCAGTGGAAACCTCCGCTTTAGTCTCCACAAGGATCAACAGGCTGCTGAAAAACACCCCATGTTAGACACTAATTTGAATATGAAGATTGCCTGAACTACCATTGGCTCTTGGGAGTATAACTCAGCATATATACTGAGAAAACAGGGCACTGACATCTGTATTGTCCCCTTATCTTACTGACTTGAGGGCAGCACTGGACACAAGGCAGAAATTTGTAAACATAACTACATGTTATCCCTGGATTACTTTGTGTGCTAACATTTTATTGTAAAAGAGCAGCTGCTGAATCTGGACAGTTATATTTCTACATATAATCAGGCCCCAAAAGTGATGATTTATTACATTCTCAACTTACACTATTTAATCCAAGGTCACTGTTGGAGGAGGTTGTCTTGAAGGTAAGAATACAGATTCACCTGTGGGCTGGACCTGGGTGATTAGAGGCTCTGCACCTCCTGACCTGTCCTTGGAATGTGAGTCCTGCTTGCCTTCCCTGGTCCAAGATGCTGCTCCTCGCCCATGGCCTACAGTTAGTGATGTGGTGTTGAGACCACCTGGATAGTATGTGTGATTGAACCCAGTTAAGGCCTCTATATAAACTTTCCAGATGTGGCACCCAGTCAGATATGTATTCTTCCTGCTGCTCCAGACAAACCTCTGGTATAGGTTCCCTTGCTTAGTAAACCTACCAGCTACCAGTCTGGAGGGGCCTGTCCTGTTCTTCAGTGTCTCCCCATTCTCTGTTCTTTGCATAGTGGGACTGATTTAATATTGTATCTGGGAAGCTCCTGAAGAGCTTGACACTGAAGAATTGGTGAGCCAGAAATGGGACCATAGAAATGGGCCTTGGGAAACTAGTTTCTGTGGGGGATATCCTAAGTTGGCCTACAACCTCTGAGTGAAGAAGGGTGGCTTGTGGGCTTGTGTCAGATACTTGGCGTCCACCACATAAGTACAGGAACACCCAAAAAGTGGCAGTCGAATGTGCTTGTTGGAGGAACTGTACACAGTGCAAGACAGAAGGGAGCTGCATGGTTACACAGTGGAACTCCCTGTTTTGTGGCTAGTTTGGCCACTGATGTCCCTTAGAGCCTGAAGCATGAGTTAAGAAGGTGGAAGGGGAGCTGAAATTACAGTGTGTGTCCACTGCTCTGCTGTCTTCTGGGTCTGCAGACAAGGTAGGAGAGCAGGAGGAGAAGCTGGAGGCATTAGTGTGGAATTCTGCAAAGGCACAGCTGCCAACAATTAATGTCCAAGCCCTGAGACTAAGCCTGATTGGAACACTAAGAGATGGAGTTTCTGAATGAGGGAGGAGATTGAAAAGCAAGATGTAGTGATGGACAGCGAAGCAGATGAAATGCTCTGTGCTGTCCAGCCCCTAATACAAAGGGAACAAAAGTAGAGCAACAGCAACCCCAGCCAGCTGGGCAGCTCCTAGTCCAGGAAATGTTCATGATGAGAGAATGTATTCCCACTGAGCTTATTAGTACTGCTGCCAAGTTCCAGCAAAAGGTCAGGAATATCCATGTGTGGTTAGTGTGAATGTAGGATATGGGGAAGGAGGGCAAAGGCATTTCTCTGACTGGGGAGGAGCACGGGATATGAGCAACGTCACTACATACCCTACCTTATGGCAGCTTCTGCATTACTCAGGGGGTCAAGATACTCAATCTTTAATAAATTGGATCATTTTGCCTGAAATAAGTCAGTCAGGAAAAGACAGATACCATATGTTTCCACGAATAGGTGGACTTTGTGAGACTAAGCAAAAACCAGGGGGAGGGGAAGAGGGGAAAGGAAAAAAAGACACAGAGAGGGAGGGAGATAAAACATAAGAGACTCTCAAAGACTAAGAACAAACTGAGGGTGAGGGGGGTGAGGGAAGGGGGAGAGGGGGTGACGGGCGTTAAAGAGGGCACATGTTGGGATGAACACTGGGTGTTATATGTAAACCAATTTGAACATAAACTATTATAAATAAAATAAAAAAATAAATTGGATCATTTTGTCCTGCAGGAAGAATTCCCTGGGAAAATGGGATGCTGGAAGTCTATAGAAAAGGCACATTAAATTTATAGGGAGTTGGGAATGAGACACATATCCTACGTTCCTATATTTGAAGGCCTTGATAAAGCCACATTCACTGCAGCGATGAAAGCCAAGATTCTCCAGTCCACCCACAGGATCTGCTGTAGGATGTTGATATCCATGCTGAGCCCAGTTGTGGGAGAAGACATTTATGATATTGTGCAATGCATTGCTGATCTGGGCAAAATAGACAAATACCAGGAAAGGATACAGGCTATGGGAGAGACCTAAGACAGAGAGGAAGCTCAAGAAGCCAAAAGTCGGGGCACCTGGGTGGCTCAGTTGGTTGAGTGTCTGACTTGATTTTGGCTCAGGTCATGATCCCTGGGTCCTGGGATCAAGCCCTGCATCAGACTCCATGCTGAGTGTGGAGGCTTCTTAGGATTCTCTCTCTTTCTGTCTCTCTCTTTCTCCCTTCCTCTCCCTCTCTCCCCAGCTTTCATGCTCTTTCTCTGTCTAAAAGCAAACACACAGCCAAAAGTCTATCCCAATCAGCTGTAAAGCATCTGGAAGAAATAACCCTGAGGTAAATGTGGCTTGACCACGTTGCCGTAAGCACCCTTCCCAACCTGGAACAGATCGACTGACCACCCAACACTGTGCTGGTCAGCCTTAAAAACTCTACAGCAAATCAGATTTGCCCCATATACCCCTACCATCTCTGATGGCCTCATCTCCAGAAATACCCTCAGGGATATAGTCCTCTGCAGTCTGGGTGCCTTCCTTTCCTGGATACAGGATACAAGCCAAGATTGCACTGGGTGAGGGTCACTGGAAGCCATCAGAGGCCTATTGCTGAGCTTACTATTCATTGGGCCTCCAGAAATAAACAAAAATTGACTGCCCTGGGGGTTACTGGAGCTGAAATACTCTAATACATGGCGACTTTCACAAGTGTTCTGTCCTCCTCAGTGCCACTGATGGTTATGGAAGGCAAGGAGTTATTGTCGGGAAGGTGCTCTGACACTGAAAATATGGCATTCCCTACCATCCACCCCAAGAACATATGGTATTTACTTCTCCAAACCAGAGAACATATGGGCCACTGATATCCTCCAAAGTGCAACTCTGCAAATCTCTATTGATGAATTCTACCTCTTGGGTGAGAGTAACCAACCCAGTGCTGAGGGAAAATGAGAACTGGGAGCCAGTCTACCTACCACTCCTGTGAAGAATGGTAACTGTCAAACAATATAAATTGTCTGGGGGGACATAGGAGGTAGGCGAAACTATCCATGAACTGCACTGAGTGGGCCCATAGTAGTTTCCATGGCCCAGTATGGCTGGTAAAAAAGTAGATGGCTCATGATGGATGACAGTGAACTTCAAGAATTGAACAAGGTAGTTGCCTTGATCCATGAGGCTGTGATGAACATTGACACCATCTTAGATACTTTAGCCATTGTAGCAGGAGTGCTCCATGTTCTGCCAGACTTAGCAAATGTGTTTTTCAGTATATCTCTGCTTACTGACTCAGATCAGTTTGCCTTTATGTGGGAGGGGCAACGATGGACATTTTAACTGCTTCCCCAGGGTTACCTGCACAGACTCACCATGTGTCATGGGATAATAGACTGAGACTGTCCTTGTTTTCCTTGCTTGCATCAGTAAAACGGCCCCATAACCTTGATTATATAATGTTAACATGTAAAGATTGCCTCTACTGCAGGACAGCCTACAGGCTTTGCTGGGACATCTGTGAGAAAGAAGGATGGGCAATGAACCCCCTGAAAGTTCAAGGCCCAGGCACTGCTGTAACTATTTGAGAACTGTCTGGTCAGATAAGACTGTGTTGTCCCCGAAACTGTGATTGATAATGTACAGTCCTTCCCAACTGTTAAGAATGTGAACAAAGTGCAAAACGTCATAGGGATTTGGGGACTTTGGAGGACTTTTGTTTTTCACTAGGCACAGTGCCTCTGTTCCTTATATCACCTGGGAAAGAAAGGGCATGTGTGGGACTGGAGATCAGAGCAGCAAACACCTTTGAGAAGCAAAACTTCTAGTGAAGGAGATAACAGCACTGGGCATCTTCCAAGCAGAACTACCATTTGAATTAGATGTATTTGTGACTCCAGATGATGTGGAATGACCATGTGGCAGAAATGAGGAGAGAGTACTCAATTTTGGGCTTAGCTCTGGAAGGGGGCAAGAAGCAATATACCCCCATAGAGAGCCAGATTGCTGCAGTATACACAGCCCCCTCTGAGGTAGAGCTGCTCACTAAGACACAGCACATTGTGGTAAGGGCTTCCCTGCCTATCAAGGGGTGGGGTGAAAATATGCACTGTCAAGCCACTTCTGCCGTGGCTGAAGCCCCCAATGGGACTATGGGCCATGGCTATTTGCAGCAGAGGAGTACTCTGTCCATCAGCCTACTGGCTCTATTAATGTGAGTGCTAGTAGGCACTGTAGAGTATGTAGACCCTCCAGATGTCCTGGCCCCTCTTCCCAAGGCATCCCTGTAGCCTGTGGAGAGGGAGTGAGGAAATTCTGGTTGATGCCTAGTGTACAGATGGGTGTAGTCCATGCAATCTACAACCTGCACAGCACTGTCCAGCCAACACTGACACCATCTGGATGGAAACAGAAACGCACCACAACGGCCTGTTCTCAGAAAACTCAGAGATGCTTGGCTGGTGGTTACTCATGAGCCCTGGCCTGTAACCTATTGCATTGACAGTGGGGCTATCCTAAAGGGATAAATCTTATGGCTTGGACAATGGGACGCTGAGATGTAGATGAACATAAATAAGCTTTTGTGGGGTTAGTATATGTGGAAAGACATCTTTAAGAGACTGAGGTTTTTCATATCCTGGCTTATAAGGCACTGACAGTCTCTGGCAATCAGGAATCAAATGCCCAAGCTGAGGCTGAGCCCTAGCAACTGAGTCTTCAGTAGATACAGCAGATTGGGACATAGACAGAGTAACTACTGCAGTGCCTGGAGGGGATAACGTATTGCCTTGGATGCTGGATTGCCCTTGAAGTACAGTGACCGGGTTAACATAGGAACACCATTGTCCTATACATTTCCAACAATGCCCAAGGCAACTTCCAAAGGAGTCTGGGGTCATCCACTGAGATTTTCAGCTGGGATGATCTCAGTGGATTGATTGCAGTAGTAGTAGTCTCATCCCTCTTAGCAAGTGTTCCAGATATGCTTTTTTTTTTTTTTGAGTGAACACTACATCCGGCTAACCCAAGCTTTCTCCTGATGCTGTGCAAACCAGGCTGCAGACACTAGACCAGAGAAGCTGAGTGTCACATATGGATATACTCACTGAATAGATAGTGATCGGGGGGTTCACAATTTGAAGATCATAAAGTGCAAGATTGGGGAACAACACATGGCAGCGAATGAAAGTTCTATCTCCCCCATAACCTACAAACATTAGTGTTGAAAGAGAGGACAAATGGTATATTAAAACAGCAGGTTACATTACTAACAGGTAAAACCACCTTGGCTAGATAGACTAATCAGTCAGTAGGGTCTATTGCCCCATATGCCAGACAGGAAGCCCCAGCTTAGGCACCCAGTGCTGTAATGGTATGGAAGTTGTGGCTCATATTCTATGCTGCGATTTTTCACTTGATTCTCACTGAAAATCAACACGCTATGCTGCTGAGAACAGCAAGCCCCATCATACCCTGGAAAGGAGTTATGTACCAGAATTGGCAATGGGAGAGCCTGATATAATGGGTGAGTTGTTTTGCACCCCTGGGAGATGGGAATGGGACCCCACTGTCCTGCTGCAGTTGGGTCTAATGAAAAGTACTGTAACCAGAATGGAACATGCACCATTGAAAAAAGGGAGGAGGTGGGGGTCCTGGCCCACCATGTCCCACCCACAGTCCCTTTCCTCACACCTTATAGGGATATCTCCCATGGCCAGCATGGTTGGCAGGTGCAAACTTCTCAAATTCTTAAACATGCAGCCATATTAACATCTAAAGATCAGGCTGCAAGTGTCATTCTTGCAGCAGGGTAAGACCTCCCCTTATTATCCTACTTATTATCTGTCCTTTTGACCTTAGACTCAGCTGCTCCTCTGGTGTTCAGTCACAGTATGGGTACCTGCAGGATATACCTTTCTACAGTGGGCCCACTCTTATTCCTGACAAGGAAATCAACTGTCGGGTATGTGGACAGCTGCTCTCTCTAGAATACGATCTCATGGTTTTGTGGCAAAAATCTTTGGCCTTGGATTCCACTTGAGTGCCTGGGCCATTGTACCCTGGGTTCTTCCTGGGCTTGGGCGAGAACTTGCCTTGTGGAAACAACAGTTGACAACCTCCCTATCCTTAAGGCGAGATGGACATACCATGTCTTTGACTGGTACAATACTTTGCCTGCTCTCTTTGTTGGTTCAATTGGCTTTGCAGGCATTGCAGCACATATAGCCCTTGGTATATTCAGCCAGTGAGCCTTGAGGGATGGCAAAAAGGCTTGTCCCTACTGAACATTGAAAAGTCTCTAATGGGAAAAGCTGTCCTCTGAAATTCGATAGCCTTGGACATCATTACTGCCTTGCAAGGAGGTACCTGTGCCATTATCCAAACAGAATGTCATGTGTTCATACTTGATGAGTCTGCTAATGTATCATGTTTCTTAAATCACATGAGGAAATAAGGGAATGCCCTGAGTGATCTGATCCTAACCATGAGGATTTAATAAATCAGTGGTTGGGATCATGGGCCTCTTGTTGGAAAAAATTGTTGCTCATTTCCGGAATCATTGCGTTAATCTGTGCTTTCTCTTGCATGTGCCTATATAATTGCTGTCACATCTGCCTCCAGCACAGCCAGATAACTGCCACAGGAACCATCTCCATGCTAGTGAAACCCTTTTATGACCGGTCAGGGCACAGTGCAGAAGAGAGATTCACATGAGATTGTAAGAGCCAGTCATGAGGGTTGGTATGTAAGAAAAGGTCTTCGAGATGACATGACCACCACTTGCTGTGACCTGGATCCAGGCAATTAGAGGCTCCTTACCCCCTTCTCCTGTCCTTGGAAATTGGATTCATTTTCCTTCCTTGACCCCAGATGCTGCTCCAAGGATATGGCCTTGAGATAATGATGTGGTGTTGAGACCATCTGGATGATATACGTGACTGAACTCCTTTATGGCCTCTATATAAACCTCTAAGAAATGGCAGACAGGTGTGGAAATCTATTCTTTCTCCTGCTGCCCAACACAAGCCGTGTATGTAAGTTTCCATGCTTCTTAAACCTGCCACCTACCAGTCTGAGGTGGCCTGTCTCTTTCTTTGGTCTCTCCCTGTCATTCAAACAAGGGCTGGTTTCAGACGACATCTGGGAAGCTCCCAAGGAGCTTGCAATCCAACAGTTACTGATTAGATCATTATCTATAGATCAATGGACACTATGTTCAGACTTAAACAGAAAATGCACACCTTGTAATAGGTACAGAGGACACATAACAAACTTAGCATATAAACATAGTATCTTTGGTGATACATATCAGTATTCAATCTTACACCACGGATTTCTACCCCAACAATATGGGATTGTCTCTTAATAAAATCTCTCATGATTTTATTGGGAGCTACAATCATAGTCTATGACTTAAAGTTTAATATGCAGGATTTTCTAGACAGATATAGATACCCCAAATGTGCTAAGTTTTATCCAACTTCATTTATGTCAACCTTACAACCTATGCCAAAAACAGATTTGAAATCAAACAATATCAATAATATACATATCATGGCAGCTTTGACAACTTTGGGCACAGATGGATAGATGTAGCAATGTATCATAAAATATAAATGAATTTCACATGGAAGTAAAGTGATAGAAATTCAACATAAGGCAGTTGGAGAAATCACTAACAATAAAAAAATACTAAAAAACAATGACATGAAAGATGTTTCTGTAACTGTAGATTGACAACTGTTGCAGTTAAGATTGGTTGACATGGGGAGTAACTCTTAGAATAGCTCTAATCTTGGGGGCTAGACAACCCAGCCAGAAGTGAGGTAGATACCACACATCCTAATGACTGCGATTCCTTGGGTCAGTGTGAAATTGGAGAATTGGCACTTGAGTTGCCCTCTGCAGAGACACTGGCTCCCTGCACCTGCGTGGTTCATGCATATACACTATGCACTCCTTCACGGTTTTCTGGGAAGATGGTCCTCTCTTGGCCTGTGGAGTTCTGCCACCCCGAACAACTTGAATAACTTCCTGGGTGGGAAGATCCTACTCTTGAGAATTTTTTGAAGGTGCAGCTTGAAACGGGCCACAGACAGACCCCCTTTAGGCTGGATGCCCTATTGGGCCCAGGGATCCTCCAACACCCAAGGCTCCCAGAAGTCTGTGTCTGGAGGTCCCCCCAGAACATCTCCTACCACACTGCCCTGGGAGGGCTGACTGGATTCCATCCAGCTCTGGCCTCAAGCAGATATGCTTGTCCTTGGCAGCCATGGAGTTCAGTGATTAAAATGAGGCAGATACTTCATACCCCACCTACTCACTTATAAGACCTACCTTGTGCCCAGGTCACTGGACACCCCTGAGAAGTGTGACTGGTGAATGCACATTGAATATAGCTTCCACAGTCTGAGAGCACTGGGGACAGCCTGAGCCCTCCAGCCACTGGGACCTCTGGCTGGTCTCGAAGATTGAAGACCTTCTAGGGCAGAAGGAGCCCTCCCTCCCCTATAATGTTCTTTAGGCGATAGTGAGTTCTCACTGACTGGTGGAATCAAGGCTCTCAATCCCTTTTTAAAGAAGAGTCCACCGGCAGCCACAAAGGCCCCAACAGAACAAGATAGTCCACACTCCTCTAGTACAGGAGAGGGCTCGGAATGAGGCAGAAGCCTTAGAATGGTGAGCGCTCACTCCTGTCTCTCAGCTCTCTGCACACTAGCCCTCTTCTAGGTCCCAGGATCCCTGCACCTGCTTGGCTCACATGTGCACAATACTCACCCTTTCACCTGTTTTGGGAGAGGTGGGTCTCTGTCTGTGGAGTTCTGCACAGACCTTCACGACTCAGATAGCCTTTTGGGTACAAGCTCCAGCCCCAAACGACATCAAAGGTGGCCTAAGTGTGGCAAGAGTCAGTCCCTGTCTGGAATGCCTATTTGATGGAATCCCCAGGTTTTTCAGCCATCAAAACTCCCAAGGATCTTTCCTGGGAGGATTCAACAGCTGAGTGGACACAGCCTGGAGCTGCCAAGGCAGTGCAGTTGCATCCAGTAAGGTCTCAGTGGATTATGAGCCTCTGTGTCAACTGAGGCTTCAGATGGAGCCAAATGCCACTTATCCAGTCAGGGCACCGAAAACAAGACTGCCTTCAGAAGGGACAACAGAAGTCCAAGTCCTGCAAGCCATGCCCTTTATATGGAGATAATCACTGGAAGTCTGAATGCCTTTGGGGACCTCTATCTGTGAGGACTCAGATAACCAGTGTTAGGGGCCTGGGGCTCTTCAGGGTGGCTCCCTGGAACCGACTGTCTATTAGAAGCCCAGAGCCTCTAGTAACTCTGGAAAACTCAGGTAACTAAAAGCCAGTTCATTTCCTTCTTGATATCAGAGCCACCTTCTGTTCTCCTTTTCACTTCAGGCCAACTATCCAAGTGCAGCATAACAATTAGAGACATCTCTGGACAACTTACAACTAAATTTTTCTCTCAGTCCCTGGGATGCACATGGGGAAAACTAATTTTTTTCTCATTCTTTTTTGATAATACTGGAGACCCTTACTCCTTTGCTAGGAAGGGACATTATAACTGAATTAGAGACTATACTGCTACTAACTACAGGACAGATAAAGAATTGTGTGAGTTTTGGTGAATTACTGGATACTGTAGGCTGTAGATACCAGGGTTCAGGAAAATAGATTGCCCGCTATATCGATTATTAAAGGAAACTCAATCCCACCTACTTTCCCAAGGAACTGAACTAGGGTCTGACTCGTGGACACTGTCTCCAGCACTCAGAATGGTTACAAATAGAGCAGGGGCAATTACTATCCCCCAGCAGATCACAGATCACAGATTGAATATAAAAGGATGCTTGTGTCCCAGTCCAGACCTGGAAAGTTTGGAACTTTGGGGAGTTATTTGGAGGATGGTTGCCACCTCTCGGGGGATTCAAAACCCTCATCGGTATTATTGTATTGATTTTGGGAACTTGCTTAATTCTGCCTTGCCTAATGCACCTGATTATATGGTCTGTCTCCAGCCTCATTGAGGTAATGGTCAAAAGAAAAATGGCCATGCAGGTAATGATGTTATAGAACTATAAACCTCTAAACCAAGATGATGCTCTTTGACCCAAAACAGGGGGATCTGAACATCAAAGGGGGAATCTGGTAGAGGTAGAGCCCCTCCCTAAGGAATGTGGTGGAGGTCTCCTCAGAACAAAGGAAGGCAATGTGGCCCAGTCAACTCCTATACACGTATGCATAGCTCTGACAGGACTCTAACTTGGGCTGTGTGCAATCAGACTGTATGTCTGTACGTGACATTCCTCACAACTCTGTAACATAGACCGCCCAATCAGATGTATGTCTGTATGTTACCGTGTATGGAAGACAAAGAAGTAGAAATTGTATAAAAGGCTACACCCCACTGTGCCCGGGGTTCAACCTTTTGGATCTTAGCCTGATGAGCCCATGTTAACAGGAATAAAGCTGCTTCATGGAAAGAAAGGCCTTGGTGTCTTTGGGTGAGAATCCTGTTACACCATCACTAAGAAACTTGGTTTTCTCCTGTAATCTGTCTCCTGGCCATCTGATTTTTAGTCTAGCTAGAAGAACCTTGAAGGGCACAGGACATTCTTGTTCACACCAGCAGGTCTAGATGCCAGTCTTCCTGTTGAATTATGAAGAGCAACTGCTTGTAAATCAGTGGCAGTAATGACCAGTTTAAAGGCCTTTCTGCCCAGTTTGAGTTCATTAGCTATGTATTTTACAAAGGAAAATGGAGCTTTTCTCAGAATGGGGTTTTCATGAACAGAAGTTCTGGAACAGGGCAAGGGTCTGCAAATGCTGATCACAAGAGAGGGCTCCCAGAGGATGGGGGATGCCTAATGACAAGCCGTAGACTGCAAATTGTGCACTTATTTCCCCGGAAGCCAGAGTTGGAGGACTCTGGACTGCATAGCCAGGGTGGGAGCCCTGGTTGGTGGAAAAGTGAGGATCCGCTATGCTGCCAATCCCATGGGGGGTGCTGACTGGGGTCACTTTGCAGCTGCTGCCTCAGGGTGATTTTCTGGGGAGGGGCTGGGCTCTCTCTGTACCCAGTAGGTGTGAGCTGGGTAACGTGATGCAGGAAAGCTGGGCCCAAGGCCCTTCCATGTGCTGTCTGGAAAGCTACCTAGCTCTAGGGAAAGACCACAGCCACCTAGGATGAAATCACACATTTCCCATTTTTGGTGGAATTCACCTGTTTTGTTTACTACAAATCCCCCTAAGCCACAGTGCTTGGGTGGGCAGTGGGAAAGACAGTAACAGGCTGTGTCCCCATCGAGCAGCCTTCTGACTGTTAGTGGAGGGCTCCATGGGGCAGGAATCAGGGGTTTGCTCAGCAGGCAGCCTAGCAGGGCCTGGCATGGACTAGCCACCCATAAATGCTCCACGAAGGACGCATCCCTCCATGGGGCCTGGGGCAGTGGGGACCAAAACTCTACTGCAGACTCTTTTTTTCAGTCCTAGAGGAAAGCCTGAATGGGGTGGTGTGAAAGCAGTTCAAATCTGATATTAAAAACTTTTATTCCAGCAGCCGTTTAGAACCAGATAAAAGTTCTAGAGATGTCCAGAGGACATCATCTGGAAAGACACCGAGCTCCCCACTTCATCCAGGGCATGAGGTGGCCTCAGTTGGGCAGCACTTGTGGCACAGAGAGAGGTGAATAGGGAAATAAGGTGAGGGCAGGTAACATAAAGTGTGAGTGGGAGGGAGAGAGGAAGGGAGGAAGAGAAAGATGGTTCAGCTCTACCTGGCTCCTAACCTCAAATGCTGAGACCCCACCATAGCCTTGCACGCCCTGGTGGCATGCATCATCATGGTGTGATTGATGGGTGCAGTGTTGGAACCTTGGCAGCTTGGGTTTGAATTTGAATTACAATAGAGAAAGTGATAGGGTTTTGGGGTGATGGTGGGGTGGTCTGGAGCCTATGGCTAAGAAAGAATTCTTTAAGACGTCTTTGGTGCAAAAAGGTGATTTTATTAAAGCATGGGAATAGGACCCGTGAGCAGAAAGAGCTGCACTGGGGTCACAACGGGTCATTGATTGTATATCCTCAGGTTGGAAGGGGGTTAGGGATAGAGTAAGTTTCTAAGATATTTTGGAAGCAAGGTTTCTAGGACCTTGAAAGGTTATGTGTTAGGAAAATGCCATTTATTATTGCTGAGTAAAACCTCAGTCACGAGACCCTTTACATGTATACCAGGGGGCCGTGAGCTTGGAGGATGATTGCTAGCATGTATCTTGGGGGAGTTGAGATAAAGGAGGTTTGTGAAGGAATTTTTATTTGTTAAAGTAGACTTACAGGGTCCTGGGGGGATGCTCAGGATGATGTGAAGCCAAGGTTCCCTTTGCCCCCAGCAAAGTGTCCCCATCGAGGCAGCCGAGCCCCTAGAGGGAGGTCACTTGGCTGGTTTCAAGAACTTGTCAATGGGCTGTAGGCAGTAAGGGAACTTAATTTTTCATTTGCCTGTTTCCCACATCACCATGGCGAGCACTCAAACCCCCTTCCATCTTGATGAGGGTGATATTAGGGCTCCAGGAAATGGAGTCTATAGGTTTCTGGAGATTAGGCTATGGATAAGATTGCCTTTTTCTTGCAGTTTACTAAATTACCCGTAAACTAAGGAGACTCCTGTCCTGCATGACTGTAATCTCTATCAGTCAACCCTTGGTTTTCTTTCCTTTCCTTTGTTCCTGGGCAGCCAGGAGGGCCTGAGGAATATCACACACATCCCACCTGGTGGAGGAGAGGTGTGCTGTCAGCCTGTGCTTGGCTCTCAGCTTGCCTTATGCTCCCTCATTGGTGCTGGGCACTTGTTCTTTCCAACCATTTCACATGATTTCCCACTGACTTTGGGTAGTTGTCTCATGTGGAGGTGCTGATCAGTGCTGTGTTGTCTGCCAGAGGGGTCCCCAAGACAGATCTTCCTGACTGGCTTTCTGTGGCTCCCCTCCTGCGCCTAACCCAGGACTCTGTCCTGTGGCCTGCGGCTGCTATGGCCTCACTGAACTCCAGCTCAGTGTCGTCCATGGGGTGTGCCCTGGGCTCCTATGCAGTTCCCCCCTCCCCCGCCTTGCTTGAAAACTCTTTCAAGGCAGTAAATTGGGCAATTACAGGGCTCACCGGGTTGTTTCCCATCCCTCAGGGGTCACCATCCTCCATGCCTGGTGCCCAGGATCTGGAAAATCTGTGTTTACTCTGGGTTTGTTGTATCAGGCTGGAAAGCAAATCCAGATCCTACTGCTCTGTAATGGTGTGGCACCACTATTTTAAAATCAAAGTCAGAAAGTGTCAATCCTCATTCTGAATAGAGACTTTTACAGAATTCAAGAAACAGTCGCAGCCTTGAAGTAAGAAAATCCTTACAGCTTGCCTTTAAAAAGTACAGTGTCACTTGTAAAGAGTTCTTTAGCTTGATTCTGTCAGGGAGTGCAAGAAGCCCCGTGTCACCTTGTGAGAGACTTGAGTGGATGTCCCTGAGAGGTCTTTGGTGAAAACAGGTCCCTAGGCAGGTGACATACCCCTTTAACAGACATTCTTCAAAGCCGTTGTCATTTCTATTCTCTTTAAGCCTCAGTAAAGGAAGGGTGACCATGACTGCAAAGTGGCCAGATGGGAAGTCCTGGGCTTGTCTGAGATTTTGTGGGTGTCCCTGGCCAACCCTGGTTAGCATAAGGGTTGAGGATAGGGATTAAGGTTTAGGAGTTAGGGTTAGGGTTTAGTGTTAGATTTGGGGTTAGGTCCTGGGAGGTAACAGGGGCCAAACTGACACCAATGCAGTGATCTCCCCGGAGGGCTGAGGTGAGGGCGCCTGTTAGGGTGTGTGATTGGCTTAGAGTTCGGGTTAAGGGAACAGCCGGTTGATTGTGTGTTACAGACTTAGGTTCTGGCCTGGATCCCCTTGTACTGCTCCATCCCTGCTGTGGAAATGTCATGGCGATTATCTGGGTTCCTTGCGGATTAATTCCGTGCCAGTCATGGGCCCCAAATTCTATTCTTTCCTCAGACCTAGGATGTGGGTTCCCTTAGGGAAAGAGCTTTGATTAGGGTGAGGGTTAAGTCCCATGAGGTGTCAGGGGCCAAAACACCAGCACTGTAGTGATCTCCCTGGAGGACTGAGTTGAGGTTAGGGTTCGAGTGTGTTAGGGTTCAAGTCAGGCTTAGGGGTTGGGTTCAGGAACCAGATGATGGGGTAGGCCAGCATTGGGTTTGGGCTCAGGATCCCCTCCTGCAGCTCTATCTCAGCCTGGAAAATATCATGGCAAAATTCTGGGTTCCTCACTGAAATGTTCTGCACTGGTCCTGGCCCTGTTCTTATCTCGACCTCAAATCTGGGCCCCCTAGCGCAGGAGTCATGGCTAGTGTTAGGGTTAGGATCAAGGAGGGGGCAGGCACTACTGATTCACAGTAGTGCAGTGATCTCCCTGGAGGGCTGAGTTGAGGGCATATGTTAGGATGTAGGTCAGGCCTAGGGTCTGAGTTCAGGGGTTGGATGATTGTGTGGGCCAGGGTTAGGTTTGACCTTAGGATCCTCTTCCGCAGCAGCGTCCCAACCCTGAAAATATCTTTGTGAATATCTGGGTTCCTTGCTCATAGTCGCCAAATCTGTTCTTTCCTCAGACATAGGAAGGGGAACCCCCTTAGGGCCAAGCTATGGATAGGGTTAGGATTAGGTCCCAGCAGGCATCATGGACTGAACCACCAGCATTGCAGTGATCTCCCTGGAGGGCTGAGTTGAGGGTTAGGGTTAGGGTTGGGTTAGGTTTAGGGTTTGGATTCAAGAGCCAGATGATGCGGTGGGTTAGGGTGAGGTTTGGGCTCAAGATCCCCTTGTGCAGCTCTATCCCTGCTATGGAGATGTCATGACAATTTTCTGGGTCTCTTGCTGAGTAATCCTGGGCCAATCATGTGCCACCAATCCGTTCTGTTCTCAGACCTAGGAATTGGGTCCCCATAGGGAAAGAGTCTGGGCTAGGGTTAGGGATAGCTCCTGGGAGGTTTCAGGGGAAGAACTGACACCAGGTCTCCCAGAGGGCTGAGTTGAGGGCATCTGTTAGGGTGTGGGACCGGCTTAGGGTTTGGGTTCAGGGGACGGCTGATAGTGTGTTCTAGGCTCAGGTTTTGGCACAGGATCCCCTCGTGCTGCTCCATTCTGATTCTGGAAATACCATGGCTGACTGCTGGGTTTCTCGCTGAAGGAGGCTGTTCTGGTCATGGGCCCCAAATCCGTTCTTTTCTCAGACCTAAGAGGTGGGCCCCCTGATGGCCAGAGTCAAGGCTAGCGTTAGGGTTAGGTCCCCGGAAGTATCAGGGGCTGAAGCACCAGCACTGCATTGATCTTTCTGGAGGGCTGAGTTGAGAGGGTGTATTAGGGTTTGAGTCAGGCTTAAGGATTGTGTTCAGGAGCCAAATGATGGAGTGGACCAGGGTTAGGTTGGGCTCAGGATCTCCTCCTCCAGCTCTATCCCAGCCTTGGAAATATCATGGCAAACTTCTGAGTTCCTCACTGAATTATTCTGCACAGGGCATGGGCCCCAGATCTGTTCTTTCCTCAGAATTTGGAGGTGTAACAGGCCTGAATGAGGAGGCAGGTCCTGCCTTGGGGTGGGAGGGTTCAGCTGGAACTCCAGCCCCAGCTCACATTTTCATCTCAGGGGATCCAGCTAAGCCCTTGGACACCGTGAGATCGTAAATGTGCCTTGTTTCTAGCTGTTCAGTCCACCTAATTTGTCCTGTGCCAGGATCACTGATGCCAGCATCATCCCATGTCTGGGCATATTTTGACCCTTGTCTTTGAAAGCCACATGTGCCCCTGGGAGTGGTGCCACACCATGTATTGGTCCCTGTGGGCCACACAGAGACGGCTGCCATGATTTCTCCATCACTCACAGCAGCCGAGCACGTTCGATGAGGATCCTTGCATGTGTTTGCAGGGATGACTCCACACAGGCTCAGTCATGCACAATTCAGGTACACAAACTGCTACACTGCCTCCCCAAAGGGGCATTGTGGTGGGCAGAGTGCCAATGGTGAAGACGCCAAGAATAACAGAAAGAAGATTTCACTGCCTCCACTCTGACAGGGATCTCCACTCTCTAACTGACTAGTTATTTGTTCCAGCCACCCCTGAACTCCAGCAAGAGACCCCGCAGACAAAGCATTCCTTACTGGAACGCACGCCATACCCTCAAGCAGCAAGGACTGTCCTGAGCTGGCAAGACCCCACCTGGGACTGACCCCAGGACAATGATGGGCCTGGCCTCAGTGCCCCCTGACTCTTACCTACCAGCTCCCCCATACATGCACCCACCGGCCTTTACTGACCCCTGCACGCACCCACCAGCATCATTGGGCCCTTCCACACACCCAGTGCCCCTGCACACACACATTCTCCCCTATACACACCCAATGACCCCCTTGCACATACCCACCTATCTGCCTGCACACACCCACCTGACCCCATTACACACTTACCTGCCTTCACTCCACCTGCACGCACCTCCCTGGGCCCCGCTCCCCTGCACGCACCCACTTGCCCCCTGCCATATACTCACCTGTCCCCCTGCTCGTGATTACCTGCCTTCCTTTCACCTGTATGCACCCACCCACCTTCACTCCACCCGCAAACACCCACCCGCCCGCCACCCCTTACATGTACCCATCTGCCTCTCTGCATGCACCCACCTGCCCCCTGCCCCTTGGCCCAGTCCCCCCCCCACGCCCCGCCGTGTACCCACCTGTACCCCAGCACACACCCGCCTTCACTCTTTCTGTAGGAACCCACCCACCCCCTGCCCCCTGCATGCACTTACGTGCCTTCACTCTACCTGCATGTAGCCAAATGCCCACCGGCACGTACCACCTGCACCACTGTACATGATCACCTGCCCCTGCCCACAAACATGCACCCACCTGTTCCCCTGCACACACCCACCCTCCCCGCTGTCCCCCTACATGCACAATCGTCTCCCATGCACCCACTCACCCGATCTCACTCTTCCTTCAGGCACCGACCTGCCCCCCTACACACACCAACCTGCCCTCCCTGGCCCCTCTGCATGCACCCATCTGCTCCCCTATATGCACCTACCTGCCCTCCTGCAAGCACCCACCAGCCCCCCCCCGCCTGCACCCAGAGGCCCACCTGCATGCACCCATCTACCCCCTTGCACACACCTTGCATTTTTCTTACATAAACCTGGATGTGTTCCAGCTCTTTGGTAATAGTCTCTGAGATGTTGGTCCGCTATCTTCCCAGTGTTGTCGTCACTGAAACGAATTATTTTCTTGTGTCACTTACACTCCTCTCTCTGCCTTTGGATTCTGTTATCATTGTGTGGCCACACTCAGTCTGTTTGTTGGAGGGAAGAGAAGAGGCCAAGCACTCTTGGGGGAGATGTGGTGCACCTATAAGAAAATCCAGGGACGCCCCCTCCCAGGGAGGAAGAAGGGGTGTCCAGGCCTACAGCAGGTGTGGCTGAGCCCCTGATGCCCTGAGAGGCTGCATGACAGGACTGGAGCCAGGGAAGCCCCTATCCAAGTTGGAACATGAAAAGGAGAGTTTCCCTTGGGATCTTTCTGGATTCAGATCCTGTGTTGCTGGAGGTTTATCTCAGGGGAAAGCTCATGAGTGGAACTTCTGGCTTGTTGTCCCATAATGTCCTCCCTGGAGTAACCGTCTGGATGGGTGACAAGATGATTCTTCCCTGCTGCTGTGGGAGGCTATGGGGACTCCAACCAGGCACTGCTCTGCCCTCAGCAGTGTCCCTGTTCTGCTCCTGTCCTCCCTTCTCCTGGTGTCCATGAAACAAGAAGAGAATGGAAGAGCTGGTGAAACTTGGAAGAAGCTGTGTCCCCTTACATGCTGGGGACTGTCAGACCTGCCATTCACATGATTGCTACTGTGAGGGTGGTCAGAGGAAGCACCCACGGACTTGAAAAGGCTGTGACGTGAATCATTACTAACAATCACAGTGTCTGCAGTTTCAGAGCCTGGATTAAATCATCCCCAAGACACACTGACATGTCTAATGGCCCTCTGCCCATAAATGTTCACAGTGGCTGGGAAGGCGCTGACTCTCACCTGACATATGGTGACAGC
This sequence comes from Paguma larvata, assembly GCA_030068075.1. Taxonomy (NCBI): domain Eukaryota; kingdom Metazoa; phylum Chordata; class Mammalia; order Carnivora; family Viverridae; genus Paguma; species Paguma larvata. The sequence goes on along the minus strand of JAINVK010000560.1, from coordinate 20,925 downwards.
ATCTCATGGACCTGCCTGCTTGGAGCAGCTTGGGCTGCAGGGACCTGTTTCTAGGCTGGCTGTCCCCGTCCCACACAGCACCTGCTCTCCAACGTCCTCCTGGTTTCTGTGTCTGTCATCCCTTTCTATCTGCCTTTCCATCCCCGGTCCCTAACTTCCTGGCAAGTATTCCTACAGGCCAGGAGTTCAGCTCAGGGAGAGGTGTGTGGCCAAGAGAGGCTTGCCACACTCAGTGAATTTCAGGACATTGTGGCCTTTTCCCTGGAGGCCTAAACACTACTCAGCTTCCTAGGTGCATCCTGGCTCTTTGCTGGAATGAGGGCACTGTTTATAAATCTTCATTATTTTAAAATAATAAGTAATTCCAAGGATGTAGACAAAAAGTAACCCTCCCTCCCACACTGTTGGTGGGAATTCAAACTAGTGCAGCCACTGTGGAGAACAGTATGGAGTTTCCTCAAAACGTTAAAAATAGAACTACCCAATGGTCCAGTAATTCCACTCCTGGGTATTTACCCAAAGGAAATGAATTCATTGTCTGGAAGAGATCTCCGCAAGCCCACGTTCATGGCAGCATTGTTCACAATGGTCACTTATGGAAACAGGTTAAGTGTCCATCCAATGAGTGATGTATATACAAAGGAATATTGGTCAGCTGTAAAAAAGAACGGGGATATCTGGAGAACGTTTTGCTGAGTGAAGTAAGCCAGACACACAAGAAAAGGCTGTGTGGTCTCACTTACACGTAGAATCTGAAGAACAGGCAGAAGCTGAGCACAGAAAAACCTGGGGCAGGTATGTGTCAATTTCAGGGCACACCATGGCAGTGACACAGGAGGAAGTTGGAGACCTGGCACCCGGTATAGTGACCAGCTAACATACCTGTACTGAGTGTGTGTGACCTCAGGCGCTGTGACCACACATAGATGGTAACCGAGTGGGGAGAAGGCAGGTCCAGAGCTTGGCTCCAGTCATCAGATCACTGGTACGTGTGCCTCACATCAGCCAAACACCCTAACTAGATACCATTCTTACTAAAATGTTTTAAGTTTTAAAAGTGAAATAAAATAACCAGCCTGTGTGGAGATTTTAGGGGCATAGGTGCAAAGTCCAAACAGTAGGCCCACGAGAATGTGTCTCCAGTGCTTACGTCTATGCCTAAGATGTCCTGTAGCAATGGTGCCATTGCCTGCCCTCCAGGGACTACATATAGACAGGTAGATGTGGATCAACAGAAGGGGCAGGGCCGTCACCTCCTAGGACTGAAGCTAAGCTGGGGGCGACAGAAAGGAGTGGACACCCCCATCGCATCCATCTCAGAGATCTCCCTGTGGTGGACCAGATGTGGGCCAGGTGTTCCACAGATTCTGCTTCAGCAGGTGTATCACTTGTGTTGGTCTCTACACTAGCCTCCTCACATGGGAAGTGGCCCAGGTGACCTTGCACGAGACCCCTACTGCATGGGGAAGCTTGGAATTAGAGGCCCTCTTATGGGGAGAGCTTGGGGACTTCCTAACATGTGCAGAGGTCCTGGCACTCAGGTCTGCTGGGGCCCAGGGGAAATCAGTGGGGACCCACTTGTCACATACAAAATCAGGCAAAACGAAACATGCCTGTTGCTTCCATCTGGGCATTTTGGTGGTTTGGATGCAGTGGTGGGTGACCCCAGCAAAGTCCAATTTGGTGTTTCGAGTTCAGCTACCCTCAGCAGCATACATCCCTCTGGCTCTCTCCCAAGCCCTGCCCTCCCCAGAGAAGTTTCTAGATGCTGGAAGGGTGGATGGAGGGTGGAGGGCCAGGTGATGGGTCTGCTCTCTTTCTCCACCGGGGCCTCTGGACCTCCAACAACCCGAGATGATTCTCTGCAGCAGCCCCAGCAGTCCCCTGAGACACAACACAACATCCCTGGTCAGCAGGGGTGGCCACCCTACTCCACAGCAATCCTGCCCAGGGCCCCTTGGCATGGCAGCCAAGACCTGGGCTGCAGAGGCTGGAACGTGGCCTCTGAACGACCTGCCGCACACAGGGCAGGCCCTATCTGTTTCTCTCAGTCTCTGTCTCTGTCTCTATCTCTCCATGTGGTCCCTCTGCTGGGTGCCCTCAGAATCCAGCTTGTCCCATGGACACTACCCGAGCAGGTGTCCCACGAGAAGTAAGCACAGTGGCACGGCTGCCTCCATGGGAGCCTCAGGAGTCCCATGGGCCACAGTGTCCATCTGCAGAGATATGGGGACCCCAGGAAAGGTCGACTGTCCCAAAGCCCCACCCCTGCTCCAGGACACCACTGCCTGGCCAGACCCTCTCCTGCCTGCATGTGGCTTCTGCAATCTGCAGGGTCAGTGGGCAACTTCCCACCTCCTCTTCTATCTGGACGTGACACCCTCCAGGTCCCTTGTCTTCCAGGAGTGTGTGGTTGGGTGGGGGAGTTTCCTAGATATGGCTTCTTATTTCAGGCAGGGTCTATGTTCAGAGCTCCTAAATAACTTCAGATCTTGATTCTGTTTGGGTTAGAGAAGGAAGAATATGAAAATGTGAGCAACGAAGCCAACAGGAGCCCATCATTTGATCCCGCATCCCACACTTTGTCTTTGAAACAAGAGATCCAAAGAGCTCCTGCCCAGTCTCTGCCCAACAGAATCCTGCATCGATCGCTTTGCAAACCCCCTCCAGAGAGTAAGGTGAGGCCAGGTAGATGTACGCAGGGCCAGCTGCAAGGAAAGCCTCTCTGGGAGCTCCCCAAAATGGGGATCAGTTCACACATCAACGGATGTGAGTGTCAGTGGTCAGGCCACTGGGCAAGCATCTGGCAGCTTCCCCTGGAAGGAAGCACTCATGTGGCCTATTAACCAGGACAAATGAAAAAATTTCTCCCCACCCCTGCCAAAGCCACTTGCCCCTGTTTGGACAATCACCTGTCTGGACAATGAGGCCAGCATGCCCTGCCTGCATGTTGCTAGGGGGGAAACTGAAGCCCTGGGGTGTTAGGCTGGCTGCCAGCCGCCTCTGCCAAATGGGAAAGGTCCATTTGGACGGGGCCTCTAACCAGACTTGACAGACAGAACATACATACTGCACGCTTTTGTGTGGGACTCCTGACACTCAGAACCGTATCTCAGAGATTCATCCGTTTCCTGGCGTGGACCCTTCCTTTTCTGCTGCCGACTGGTATTCCACCATGTAAATGCACGAGGATTCCTTTGCCTTTCTACTGTTGTCCACATGATGGTTCTTAATTTGAGATTACAATAAAGCTGCTACAAGCATTCTTGTACGCGCCTTTTGGTGAACACGTGCCCTTAATTTTGCGGGGTCTACACCCAGAAGCAGGACTGGCAGGTTAGAGAGCATGTACCTGTCTGCATTTAATGGCGCTGCTGAAGCGATTTCCAAAGCAGCTGTACTGTTTCCTGCCCCCACCAAACTGTTCCACATCCTCACCAGCATGGGGAATTGTAGTGGGTGAGAAGTTTTCCATGTATGTTTGTTATGGCGCTAATACATTAGAGTGTTGGGGGCAGTTATAATTTGGCATTCATATCTATTTCCCCTTCCTTAATGCAGTGTCCTTGTAGCTGGGCTCAAGGTCATTCAGCTAGTAACTGCACGTCCCAGCTTCCCTTGCAGGGGACTAGGTTCTGGTCAATGGTATGTGACAAGCTGATGCGTGCCACTTCCTGTCCCACTTAATCTGTGAGCCTGCCCTTCCTCCCCGCAGGTGGAGGATGGCCATGCTGCCCACAGTCCTCCTGTCCATCTCTGGCAATATTATGTTAGAAGTAAATAGACGTCCATCTTCATTAAGCCACTGTATTTCAGGTCTCTTTTCTTATGGCATCAAACCATGCTCCCAACGGAATGCGCTGTGATTACACAGTCACCCTCTGGCTCTAACACAGCGGGATCTGTGTAGGTTCTGTCAGCTCAGCACCAACCTTTCACCAGGGTGCTGTTCCCACCCAGCCCCGAGGTTCCATGAGATGATGGACCCACCTGCCTGGCCGCAGTCAGGTGGCCCAGGTCTGACTGGTTGGCTCCTCATCCTGTTCAGGGTTATAAGTTCATGGATTGAGCCTGAGACCCAACCGTAGCCCTCCCATGAGACTCTCAGTATGGTGAGAGAGAGTCTGTCATTATTGCGGATTGTGGCAGGAGAAGGAAACCAACATCCAAGAAGAACCAGAAGCAATCAGAGAGAGGGGAAGAGGAAGCCCAACAATGGCATCTCAGCCCCTGGATCTGGCTGCACCTGCAGCACCTTTAGTTGTAAGTGATCCAAGATTGTGAGCTGAACTCTGTCACTTGCAGCCAAGAGTCCCATCTCCTTTAAGAATAATAAACATGTTTAGAAGTGATTTTATAAGCATTGTGCTAAGTAGGTATATGAAGTCTGGGGATACTCTTTAAAATGGTAATTTTTTTAGTGTTCATTTTTTTAAGAAAGAAAGAGTGTGAACAGGGGAGAGGAGTCGAGGGAGAGAGAGAATCCCAAGGAGGCTCCACACTCAGTGCAGGGCCTGACTTGGGGCTCAATGTCACAACCCTGGGATCATGACCAGAGTTGAAATCAAGAGTCAGATGCTCAACTGGCTGAGCCACTGAGGCATCCATAAAATAGTAATTCTTAATCTGGAGAGACTTTGGAGAGTCTACCTAGATGGAATCAGTGGGGTTTTGAGCTGTGCAGGTCTGCTTATATGTTGATTTTTTTAAAAGGGTTTTTTTTTTGATTTAAAAAAAATCATACTGTATAGTCCTGCAAATATACTTTCTCTTCTTTATGATTTCCTAGACATTTTCTTTTCTCTGGCTTACTTTATTGTAAGAATTAAGCATATGATACATACAACATGCAAAATGTGTACTAATCGACTATTGATGTGATTGGTAAGGCATCTGCTCAACAGTAGCTATTAGTGGTTACATTTTGGGGAAGTCAGAAGTTATTCATGGATTTTTGACTGTGTGGTAGTTGGTGTCCTAACCCTCACATTGTTTAAGAACATATCAACATTGGTACATATAATAGATCATCATTTTTGAAAGGAATAAAATTAAATGAGAAACAACATTTAGCAGAAAAGCCACCAAACCTGACAAACCAGTGAGGGACTAGGCATTATCATGAGATACATGGGTGACACGTGATCCCGCCAGATGTTGATATGAGGCAGATGGTTACTGTTCTTGTGTCTTTTGTGTAAAGCAGCCCATTTGGCTGCAAGTGTCAGGCCCCACCGAGATAAGTCGTGGGGGGGGAGCGGGAGATGGGCCACAGTAGGCCTGGCACTCTCTCCTCCATGTCTCCCAGTTACTATGCTTGTTCCTTATTGTATCAGGGGTCTCTCTGGGTGCTGGAGCCCTGGCCTACAGCAGTGCTGGGCTCCCAGTGACCTGCATCCCGAAAGATACCCTTCCCTACTCCCAGGGTGAAATCCTGGGGGGAAAGGCTTGAGCACAGGAGAGCATCCTGCACTGGGAGCCAGCTGTCGAGGTGGGGGAGAGAAGCAGATCTCAACTGTGGATGAGTGGGATCCATCCTGCTGGGACCCTCCGAGAGCCGGTGGACCACGCCTCAGGATGTCCCGTCCGCTGACTCCCAGCTGCCAGAAGAGAAGGCTGCCACCAGGGACAGGCTTTCCAAACCTGAGAGCCGCCCAGGGAGGGATGCCTCCAGGGCAGCCAGGGTGTGCATGCAGCCCAAGACCCCGGAATCAGGGGAAGACTCAACATGCAGGTCCCACAAGGCGTGCAGGTGGCTCCTCACGAAGAAGCCAGGCAATGCTGGATTTCACTTGTCTGCTCATGCATTCATCCAATTACTTAATTATAACCTGGCGGGGTGCCTGGGTAGCTCAGTCGGTTGGGCGGCCGACTTCAGCTCAGGTCATGATCTCGCAGTCTGTGGGTTCGAGCCCCGCGTCGGGCTCTGTGCCGATGGTTCATCAGAGCCTGGAGCCTGCTTCAGATTCTGTGTCTCCCTCTCTCTCTGCCCTTCCCCTGCTCACTCTATGTCTCTCAAAAATAAATAAACGTTAAAAAAATTGTAGCCTGGCAATATTCGCTTTTTAAAAAAATCAGCACATTAAGGCATAGCATTCATACTATCAATTTTATGAATTTAAAATGTCCAATTTGGTGAGTTTTGACAGATGTACACACCTGTGAGACCACCTCCATGATCCGGACGTTTCCTTCACCCCTAGAGTCTCCTCATGTCCATTCAAAGTAACACATTCACCCCATGCTAGACAAGTAAGCATCTGCTTTCCCTCCTTGTCCACTAGCTTTCCCTGTTCTGGACTTCCGGGTCATGGGATAGGACAGTTGTTCCCTGCAGGACATCTGAACCTCACTGTGACATGGGGGATGCGCACCAGCGATTCGCTCGTGTCCCTGTGGTCTCTCGTATGCACGGTCCTACCTCTTGTTTATTCATTTACTAGTGGATGGACATTGGGTGGTTTCTATGTTTGTGATGGCTGTAAATAGATGCCTTTAACAGTGGATAGTACGAGTGTGGAAAAACGGATGTTTATTAATTTCTGAAAAAAGTAAATCATGATCGTACCACATATAGAAATCAGAATAAAGGATAAAGAAGCAATAATTCTTTAGAGTCCCGCTACTCAGTTTTCACCACCAGGATATTTTGCTGTGTTTCTTCCTAAACTGTGTCATGTGTTTATATGTATGTATTTATGTACATAAAATTGTGAAAATTGGGAAAGTACTGCAAATGTAATTTTGGTTCTTGTCTTTTATAATGAACATGAGTGTCTTAGAGTGGGCTTTCCCAGGGAAGCATAACATATAACATTTATTACAAGGAATTGGCTCACACACTTATAGAGGTTGGGAGCCCCCTGACCTGCAGCTGTCTCACTTCAGACCTGGAAGTTGGTGATGTGCGTGGTATGCATGTGTGTGTGTGCGTGTGGTGTGTGTGTGGTGTGCATGCATGGTGTGTGTGTGTGTGTGTGTACCTGTGTGTGTACTATAAGGAATTGGCTCACACAGTTATGGAGGCTAGGAGTCCCCCGACTTGCAGCTGGCTCACTGTAGACCTGGGAGCTGTGTGTGGTGTGTGTGTGTGGTGCGTGTGTGTGTGAGTGTGTGTGGTGTGTATATGTGTGTGGACCTGTGTGTGGACCCGTGTGTACTATAAGGAATGGTTTGTGTGGCTGTGGAGGCTGGGAGTCCCCTGACCTGCAGCTGGTCCACTGCAGACCTGGGAGCCGGTCATGTGTATGGCGTGCGTGTATGTATGTGGTGTGTGTGTATCTGTGTGTGTGTGGTATGTGTGTATCTCTGTATGTACTATAAGGAATTGGCTCACAAACGTATGGAGGCTAGGAGTCCCCTGACCAGTAGCCAGCCTGCTGCAGACCTGGGAGCTGGTGTTGTGTGTGTGGTATGTGTGTATGTGGTGTGTGTGCATGTGGTGAGGTGTGTGCGTGTGTGTGTGTGTGGTGTGCTTGTATATGTGTGTGTACCTATGTCTGTACCTCTGTGTGTACCTCTTGTGTGGCTGTGGAAGCTGGGAACCCCCTGACTTGCAGCCAGCCTGCTGCAGACCCGGGAGCTGGTGATATGGGTCAGAACCCAAGCTGGGAGGCCTGAGAGCATGAGCACAGCAGGTGCACATTCTGGTCAAGGGGCAGAGAAGACCAGGTCTCTCTCAGCAGCAAGTCAGAGAGGGGGTTTACTCCCCTTTCTCATGTATTCAGGCCTCTGTGCACTGGACAAGGCCCACTCTCTCTGAGCGCAGATTCAGATGTGACTCTCACCAGAAGCCCCTCACAGATGCACCCAGAACTCTGTTTGATGCACGGCTGGGTGCCTGTGGTCCAGTCAAGCCGACGGTGACATTAGCTCCTACAAGTCTCCCAACTATCAGACTTCCATGGGACTGTCTTTGGCAGTCCTGTTTCCATTGGTGCCTCTGCTCTCAATTGCCCAGGGGACTCTTCAGGCCTGGGACCCTTATGGTTTCAAAAGCTTTGTTCAGGAATGTTCTGACATGGTATCCACACCTTCAGTTCAATGAACAGGCTTGGCCATCCAGGGACTGTTTGTGATGCTCTGCCCACTTGGAGTGGGGCCAGCCGGATGCAGGACACATGCTGACTCAGGGCTCCCCTCCACCTGCCAGGCCTGTGAGGGCCACGCTCCACCCCATCATGCCTTCCACTAGGCCCAGGTTCCTGCACAATTGGGGGCAGGAGCAAGTGGGCCCTGCTAACTTCTCTGCTGGGCTTGCCGGCTGCTCCTGTCCCTGTGCTGCCTGGCCTCCCTGCCCCCACCAGCTGAAATTCCTGGGGACACCAACCCTCCAACTCCTCAGTCCCAAGTGCTGACCCAACAGTAGCTTTTGTACTTCCAACTTTGCAGAGTCCTTGGGACAATTAATGACCAGTTTGTAAAGGGCATTGAAGGCCAGATGCCACATGATGTGGGTGCTGTGGTTAACAGGAGTCCTGAAGGTCATACCTATCATTTTAGCAAATTCCCTTTTCCACTTGGCTAGGTTCTATTTTATTCACTTGGATGGAGGCTGGGCTAAACACTAACCACATGGTGGTTGGTCCACAGTATTTAAATTCTAGGCTAACTGTACCCAGAGTTTTTACGGCCTCCTCCAGGAAGACTTATTTCTGAGCTAGTTGCTTCTGTAGACAACATACACTCATTTAGCTGTTTAAAAATAATTAAAATCTTAGAAGTCTGGGCAGAATAAGAAGAAAATCTGCCACTCAGGTCTAGTCAAATTACATCTTCTGTTGCCTACTATCTTACGTTATTCAGGGGCCTGCTTACCTCTGTTTTAATGTGTATTATTAGGTTTTTATTTCTCTTTCAGGTGAATAATTGCATTGTTTGTAGGATATGCAGCTGTGGTCTGGCTTGTTTTCTGAGCTGGCTCAGCCCCAATTTGATGTATGTTGGTCACACTACATTTCAATGTAGGAAGTGGGTCAAAAGCAGCTTTACTGTTCAATGAACCTTGGCCTGGTCTTGCAGACATGTGTGTCAAAGCTCCAGTGGGACCTGGGATTGCCCAGACATCTCTACTGTGTGCTTGTGAGCTATAACTCAAGCTTGTGTCCTTCTCACCTTCTGAGGAGCAAGGGTACCAGTGGTCCCTGAAAATTACATCCTGAGTCTTCACAGTTTGCAAAGGGATGACACTGGGGACCCAGCTTCCTGATGCAGTACTTTCCGACATCAAGATGTCTCCTCTTTGACCACCTGGTGAATTTGGTAAATAGGGACCATGTTTGCTAATCCAGCTGCATCAAAATTAGTAAGGTCTTTACATATTACTTTATCGACACCAAATCCAATGAGATACTTCTGAAAATACGAGTTGACAGAGAAGGCTGCTCCCACAAGTGAGTTTTCCAGAAAGTAAGCCCTGACTAATGGAGCAGCAAGTCAATGATTTGTCTTGTAGTTAAGACCCTGCTGTAAGCTCCCCTCCCATGGCTGTCAGGTCTCCTACTGCTGCCAAGTAGGGATCATCCCCAGGGTTGGCCTCCTCTCTCTGACTTTGTACACAGCCTCAACACAAGCAGATGGGCTGCTGGCATGGAGGCTGGAACGGGGAACTAACAGCATCTGATCCAGGATGTAATTTCTAAGGGGATCCAGTATGTAGAGCAGTGCTGATGTAGAGAGATGTCCACAGTTTTGGAATAACCCCCGGACACCCTCCCAACTCCTCCTACCACCAGCAAATACCGAGAAATTCCACTACTAGGTGAGTGAGGGACACTAGCCTCGGACATGGAGGGCAGCAAGTTGTCCCCAGCTCTGACCGCTCCCCATTGTGGGCCCATCCATGGCAGCATTGAGACATCTTTGGCCTCAACCAGTGTTTCAGGAAAACACTAAAAAAATCCAAACTCAGCATTTATTTCCAAGGTTCCAAGCCACATCCGAGGGAGGAAAGATCAATGACAATGCAAACAGAGCCTCTCAGCCCAGCCCTGGTCTCCAGTCCTAAGGACCAGGGGTCCAGAGGTCCAGAGGGAAGGAATCCTGGAGTTGGTAAAGACAGTCTCTACCTACAGCTTTTCACCCACAGGGGTGTCACTTTGACCTATCCCCCTGCTGCAGCCTACAGATATCCAACACAATATGTGGGCTTTCTGGAAACTTGAAGGCTCTAGTGGGTGGTGGGGGCACTCTAGGCCTGTGGTTTTGAGGAAAGATGCCCCATGGTTAAGACCCATGGCCTGAGTGCTCTGGGAATGGGCCAGTTGTAGGTGTATTCAGAGGTCATGGACAATGCTCAGGGCTCTGTGGTCAGTGGTGGGCCTGGGGTTAGTGGGCCCCCTGCAATGTCCATCCTACACAGAGTGGTGCTCTTCTGTCTCTGTAACCCCAGTGACTGGCTGGGGCCTGTGCCACAGTAGGCACTAAGGAGATGTTAAAAATATGTATATTTTACATATATTATATTATATTATATTATATTATATTATATTATATTATATTATATTATATTATACATCTCTGGGGGCCCAGAGATGGTGTTTGTGGGTAAGGTGTGCACCTTCCCTGCCAGCCCATTTTATTGCTCTCTGGCCCACCTCTCAGAAGTCTTCACGGGAGGGCCCCCTTGCAGGTAATCTCTGATGTGTCTGATAACCAAAGTGTCACCTGGAGCACATACTTGGACGAGGGGTTCCCCGTCAGGATTCTGACCCTGAACCATGAGATACATATATACATATGAGATGTTAAAAATAGAATATTAGAACTAGTCCAGCCCAGTACCCTGCTCCCCGTCCCCCCATGCTATTCTGCTATCTCCATTGAGGCCTGCTTGGCACCATGCATCTGGAGGACCAGAGCCTGGGCAGACCCAGGATTGGATTGTAATTGGATTGTAATCCCAGGCACTGACCCATCAGTGGTCAACAAGAATTCCTTGAATGCCTAATATGTTAGGGAACTGGTCTTGATCACAGTGTGAAGGCTGAGGAAACAGTTGCTGGGGTATGGGGCGGGATTGTCAGAGTGAGCAAGGGAAGGGTTTGGGTTCCATGGCTGGAATCCCCCAGGATTCTGACACGTGAAGGGGCCCAGAGATGGTGTTTGTGGGTAAGGTGTGCACTTTCCCTGCCAGCCCATTTTATCGCTCTCTGGCCCACCTCTCAGAAGTCTTCATGGGAGGGCCCCCTTGCAGGTAATCTCTGATGTGTCTGATAACCAAAGTGTCACCTAGAGCACATACTTGGACGAGGGGTTCCCCGTCAGGATTCTGACCCTGAACCATGAGATACATGTGCAAACTTGGAAGACTCCTCTCCAGGACAGCATCCTCAGTCAGGACTGAGAGAAGGAGCCCCCTGGCATGGAAGCAGATGCTTGGTCCTCATGCCCTCAGAACAGAGCCTTTCCCATGTGCGACGGATGCACTTGGTGTGCTGTTGTCCATCACTTTCTTGCTGTCCGGTCCTTGACTCTCCCCACAGGGGCCCTTGCAGGAAAAGCTCCTTGGGGTTCATCCTTTTCAATTTCTCTCTTCCTCCCCTCACTGAGGAGGGTTCTGAAACATAGTCTCTTGTTCTCTTATAAAGCCATTGTTTCAGAGTTGGAAACATCACCAGGAGACACCTGAACCCAGCATTGTCTTTAGTGGTACTTATCAGGGAGCTCAGGAGGAAATCAGAACCATTGCAGGTCCTGTCAGTGTCCCCACTGGGAATGAATCCCATCAGGACATCAGGGCTCATTGACTTCAGGGCAGCCCTGCCCTCCATACCAGTGCTCCTCCTCCCTCTTAGCTGTTGTGGGTTTTTAGTTAGTTGCTGTGTGTGATGTGAAATAGGGGTCTGGTGTTCTGCTTGGGGCTGTCCTGTTTTCCCAGCACCATTCATTGTGTATTCTTGGCTTCTTTATTGTGAATTAATTGACCACATATGTGTGGATTTGCTTCTGGACTCTCTATTCTGCTCCATTGGTCTTTCTGTCTCTTAGTCCATAGCATACAGTTTTGGTTACTATAGCTTTGTAATATAGTTTCAGTTTAGGGAATGTCATGCCTCCTGTTTTGTTTTCTTTATACAGATTCTTTTGCTCTTCGTGGTCAAATACCTTTCAATACATCTTTTAGGATTTATCTAATTCTGTAAAAAATGGAACTAGAATGTTGAACAGTAGGGATTACACTGAATCTGTACAGCACTTTTTGGTAAAATGGATAATTTTATAGTATTCATTTTTGTAATTCATGAGCATATAGTATCTTTCCATTTATTTGTATCTTTTTCAATTTCTTCATCAATGTCCTATCATTTTCAGGGTATAGGTTTTCCATGTCTGTGGTATAAAGTTTTTTCCCAATTGTTTTAATTTCTCCTTGTGATGGTTCAGTATGAGTTTGACCAATATAATAATTTTTGTATCTTGATTTTATATCCTACAATTTCACTGAATTTGTTTATTTGTTTTAACCTTTTTTTCCTTTGTGGAGTGACGTGGTGGAAGATTGGAAATCCAAAATGGCATGTTTCTGCCATATCCTAGGTCATCCGCAACATCCACAGCATAGCGGCCACTAATATAATTCTACCACATTGTTGTTTAGTAATATGTTGCATTTTGTGAACTGTGTCCAGGCAGGGTTTGGCCTCCATCGTGAAGTTCGATGTGTTTTACATTTTTCTGATGTGTTACTGATATAATTGTTTTGAGAAGTAATGTAGTTTCCATGAATTTCCAAAATACAGAAAACCTGTGATAGCAATAGAAATACTCTTGATCTCCACACTCAGTGTCACCAGCTGTCGTTTTATACAGTTGCCACCTCATGCAATCTACTTTTTTACTCAAAACAGGGACACCATCCGCAGGAACTGTCATAGAACTCCCAAACAGGGAAATCATCATGGTTTCCTCATTATAATCCAGTCCAGAGGGCACTTCAACTGTCATCACCTGCCCGAACTCTGTGACCATAACTTCTCCTGTCATGACCCACTTTACTGTTCCTGAGACTTTCACTCACTTCACAACCATGATGGATTTAAAGATCACAAAGGTCTCCATGGACAGCCTTTTCTGTGTGGTTTCTGTAATTTAGTATGTTTTCAATATTTGTTCATGTTGTCACATGTTTTAGTACTTCAGTCATGACTTTAATTGTGGCTCAACTTTCAAAACATAATAGTGAGTATTTAAAATATTAAAATTTTTTTTTACTGTTTATTCTTGAGAGAGAGAGAGAGAGAGAGAGAGAGAGAGGGAGGCAGAGAGAGAGCATGAATAGGGGAGGGAGACAGAATCCAAAGCAGGCTCCAGGCTCTGAGCTGTCAGCACAGAGCCCAATGTGGGGCTTGAACCCACAAACCATGAGATCATGACCTGAGCCGAAGTTGGACACTTAACTGACTGAGCTACCCGGGAACCCCGAAAAGATTTTAAGTCTACAGTTGTATGCCACTTAAATATATGCCCATTGTACACAAACCACCACCTTCCACTTGAAAATGTTTAAATTTTGAGTTAGTGAAAGTCTATGTATATTAAACATTAAGTCCCCATTCCCCTTTCCCCTCTGCCTGGCAACCATATTTTACTTTTTGTAAGTGAATTTGATTATTTTGGATACCTCGAACAAGTAGAATATTATAATATACCTTTCCATGATTGGATTTTTATCCTTGATTAGTGAACTGAAGGTTCATCCATCTTATGATAGGAATAAGTTCTTTAGTCCTCTGCATGGCCGCGTAATATTCCATTGTGTATACATCACACATTCACCCCTCAGTGGACACTTTGGTCGGCTTAGCCTTTTGACTATTGTGCATGATGGTACTACGAATTTGGGGGAAGAAATACAGAGTGAGTCCCTGCTTTCAAATATTTGGGTTATACACTGTGAGGTATATTAATTAATTCTATTATTAAGATTTTGAGGAACTCCCATTCAGTTTTTCAGTTTTCCTCAGCAGGCATGAATTTATTTCTTGATTTGTTGGAAGAACATTTCAGTTTATGGATCTACCCCACGTTGTATATTCATTTATCCTTTGTGGCATGTGTGCATATTTTGTACCATTTTTCAATTGTGAATAGTATTGCTATGAATATTTATGTTGGTTTTGGTTATGATTATTGTTCTGGTTCATGATGTGAGAATCATGGTTATGGTTTATGCCTATGACTTATGGTATCTAGATAGAGTTCATGGTTTATAGATTATGGCATTAGGATTCTATTGTTTTTGGTGTATGGTTTTGGGTTTATGGCATATGGCTCTTTGTTTACATGCCCTTATGATTTGGGTGTTCTAGTGTGAGTAGGTCAGAAGAAGAGTGTTATTGGGTTTGAGATGAAATATTTTTGGGGTGAGTGGATGAGGGGTGAGTTGGTGGGTGTTTGTGGGGGGAGAATTTAATAGTTTCAGTGGGTGGTGTGTGGGGAGCTAGTGGGTTCAGAATTTGGAGGGTGATGATTTAAGGGTGAGTAGTGAGGGTTTGAGAGGGTGATTGGTTAGGTGGTGAGGGGGTGACAGTATTGGGTATGTGTTTAGAAGGTCTGGGGATGACTGCTTATTAGTTGAGAGATTAGAGGGATTCGTGGTAATGGTTTAGGGAATGAGGGTTTAGGAGAAGAGGATAGGAGTTAGGGTGAGCCTTGAATCATTGGAGATAATGGTTAATGTGTTTAGGCTGGGGCAGTGGATGGAAGGAGAACTCGGTTGTCCAGAGGACTCATTAGGGGGAGTACTAAACCGAATAAATGGAGTTTGTGGGTTCCAACCTAGAGGTAGAAGACCTTGAGAGAGCGAGGGTTTGGCATCAGGGTACATTCCGAATACAGATCGCTTATCAGATACATGGTTCACAAATTCTTTCTACCAGTTTGTGGCTTGTTTTTTGGTCCTTTGAACCAGGTTTATCAGAGTAGAAGTTTTAATTTTATGAAGTCCATGTTATCGATTTTTGTCTTTTTTGGATTGGTCTTTGTGTTCGTGTTTTATGTTTTTTAATGTTTATTTATTTTGGGAGATTGGAGCTGTCTGCACAGAGCCCAGTGTGGGGCCAATCTCACCAATCATGAAATCATGACCTGAGCGGAAATCAAGAGTCAGATGCTTAAACGACTAAGCCTTCTTCTGTTTGCATTTCATTTAATTAATTAAATTATTGGTGCAAAAAGGTGATTTTTTTTAAAGCATGGGGACAGGACCCGTGGACAGGAAGATCTGCCCCAGACCATGAGGAAAGACTGGTTATATACTATTGAGTTGGGAGAGGTAAAGTCCAGGGAAAGTTTTCAGTGAGATTTTCATATGCTAAAGAAGACTCACAGGATATTGGAGGCCTTGCTATTACCAAGGTAAGAGTGTTTTTACTCCTAGCAAAGCATTAGCATTAAGACAGTAGAGAGTTCCTGGAGAAACATTTTACTCTGCCTGCCTCAAGTATTTGCCAGTGGGCTGCAGGTTATAAGGAAATTTAATTTTATCTGACATTTCCTTCTGCCTTTGTTTCCCACATCATTCCCTCCTGAACAATTTTGACTCTTAAAATCTTGGAGGTTGCTGAGGGTGGAAGATCTCGTCTTCTGTAACTTCTTCCTGCTGAATAGGGGCAGAGAGATGTCCCTACCTATGGGTCAACACTGGTCCACTGGGGAAGGTATTTATATATAGGAGTTACCACAGGGAGAGGCAGCCAATCCAAGGTAGACAACATATATGAACATCCTTGAGTAGAAACGATCATCTGTCTTTTAGAAGTTATGGCTGTGAAGGAGTCTTGGCACCAGGCAGGAAGACACCTGAAAAGACAACAAAATAAGGTTCATAACATGAGAGAGAGAAGCCTAAATATGAAAAAACTGTTGGTAATTTTCCTTCAGTCCATTCCTGCCATTTGAAGAGAGATTTGAGGTCTTTCACTGGTTCACAGGAAAAAGAAGGCATGCCAGCTTGCATACTAGATTCCTGTGAGGAAGATACAGGTTTCATTCTTGATATGAGAGTCCATGAAGAATGGCCTTCTAATTTTACAATAGTGGGAGTACAACCCAGTAAGGGGACCTTCCATGTTGGAGTTAAAACCCCTGCCATATTAGACTTCTAATCCTTTAAATACATCATGTCTCCAGGGTTTATATGAAGTTGGTTTCTAGTAACCATCAGATCAGGGTCAGGAAGGCTATGACTTGCATATTCATTTAGAGATGTATCAATTAACCTAACCTCAAGTGAATAATTAAATAAAGCACTATAGTCTATCTATCTATAGGTCTACAGTAAGAAAAGACTTTCCATATGCAATTATTGGAGGGTCCATCCCATCTTTAGTTCTTTAAACAATCTTATGTCCATGGGGTCCTGTTACTATCTGCATGGGGTCTTGTTACTTGCTGCTAACAAGCAAGAAGATTGATTGCTATCATGACAATGTTTTTCAAGTTTATCTCAGGTTGTCCAGCTTAGGCAAACAACATTTATAGACTATCAGAACTGTAATTTAACATCCACAAAAGCGCATTATTGAAACATAGTTTTTCTCCTTAAAAACCCTCATTTCCAGACGTAGTCAAATAAAGACTAATTCATTTGTAAAACAAGTCCAGTTGTAACAAAATTGGCCTAATTATTTACAGAAGGTTAGCAAAACTAGCGATCGATCATATAGATAGATCTTTTAAAGTTTGCTTTGCTGGAACCTTTCATAAGGAACCTTTAGATGGAAATTTCAGTAGCCTCTCTAGGCCAGAAACCAAGTCAAGTACTTGCCATCAGACCTGCCTGCAATACCTGTAGACGTGTGTAGATTTTTCTTCATGAGATCCCCAAAGTATCCTGAGGTTCCCGCACATGCCCGGAAGTGACATTCTTTACTCACCTGGTAAGGGTGCTGGGAACTCTGTAAGCAAGGTATCAGGCCAACATTTCCAAAGGGCTTTATTCGCGTCAGGCTTCATAGTCAATCCTAGTTCCTTAAAGACGTTACCATTCCGGCCAGGGTACTAACTTCCAGCCATAAGGCAGGGTTTCTCCTCCCCCATCGAGTAGCCGGTTGAGAGAATCGCAGCCTGAGTGATCGACCTGAAAGTGTCACAGTAAGACCATACTTCTCAAAAGGCCCTGAAATGAGGGTAAAGGAAGAAAAGAGTCCTCATCAAGTTTTCACCGGCTCAGAGTCCTGATGAAAAGACTCATCGTCCCACACGATGGGTGACATATATTGCGGTCTGTGAGGTCCGTAGCCCACGGCCAAGAAAGAATTCTTGAAGTCATCACTGGTGCAAAAAGGTGATTTTATTAAGGCACAGGGACAGACCCGTGGACAGGAAGAGCTGCCCCTTGTGTTTGCATTTTAAATTTATCTACAGTTTCCAGTAGATTTTGCTGTAGATTGTAAAGTTTGTGTACATCTCATTTCATTTGATTTCCATTTAATTGTTCCTTACCAATGTTTGGCGAAGTTGGGGGACAGTGGGCTCTACTTCAGTTTCAATTCAAAATGTAATGGATTCAGTGGGCGGGCAGAAGGGGGCGCTGCCTCCGCGGATCTGTTGAGACCTGCGTGTCTTGCACTACCGCCACCACCTGCAGGGGGCGCCCGAGCTCTGCTCCCTGACGCCGGCGCGCGCACGCGCATTTAGCCCGTCCTCTGCACCAACCAGAGCTCCGCTTCTTCAGGAGCCGCTGTGGGGGATTTGGGGGGACGTGGGCCCGCGGCCACAGGGACAGGAGCCGGGTCTGCTCAGGACCCTTTGTGGAGGCTTTGGGAGGACTTGGGGCCTCGTCCACAGGCACAGGAACCGGGTCTCCTCAGGACTCACTGCGGAGGCTTCAGGAGGACTTGGGGCCCCGGCCACGCCAATAGGAGCCCAGCCTCTTCAGGACCCGCTACGGGGAATACGGGGGCACGTGGAGCCGCACCCACAGGGACAGGAGTACCGGCCTCCCCAGCACCCGCTGTGTAAACTTTGGGAGGATGTGGGGCCGCGTCCACGCTGACAGGAGCCCTGCCTCTTCAGGCAGGACCTGGGGCCGCCTCCAGAGACAGGAACCCGGTCTCCTCAGGACCCGCTGTGGAGGCTTTGGTGAAACATGAGCTCGCGTCTACAGGGACAGGTACCCGGTCTTCTCGGGACACAATGTGGAAATTTCCGGAGGACGTGGCGCCGCGGGACAAGAGCCCGGTCTCCTCAGGACCCACCGCGGGAGGAGCAGGTGAGGAGAAAGCGAGGCCCGGGGAGGAGGAGCTTTCTGTGCGGGGAACGCTGAGGGAGGGCGGTCTGTGTTCAGGGGACCCCAGCGGAGGAAGGGCCGGGTGCGGCTTAGTGAGCGGTGACGGCGGGTCCAGCACAGGGCCGTGCGCGCGGCCGTCGGGTCTGCCCCCTCAGGGCTCCAGGTCCGCGGGGCCGCGCGTCCGTGTTTCTGCTCGGCGCCGACTGGGTTCCCGCCGCTTCTTCCCGCGGTTCGCGCTCTGGGAGCAGGTGTCCGGGCTGTGTTAGCGCTCCCGCCGCTCTGGGCGCGCGGGGTCCCTCCTGCCTCCGCGCGCCGGTCGGGTGTCTGTTCCGTGTTGGAGAGGGCGTCGTGCGGAGTTTGGTGCGGATGGGCGGGATCTACAGCTTGCTCCCGGCAGGAGGGACATTGTCACAGATTGATTCCTCCACGTCCAGGAGCACAGAGCAGCTTCCCATCCATGTGCCTCTTCCTCCACTTCTGTCCCCAGTGTCCCGTCCTCAGAGAGCAGGTCACCTCCTCGCTTAGATTTCCTCCCGGGCACTTGGTTCCTTCTGAGGCAGTTGTCAATGGGACCGTCTCTTCATTTCTCTTCCCGCTGGGTGGTCAGGAGTGTGTAGGTGTGCAGGTGGTGTTTGTGTATGGATTTCGTATCCTGCGAGTGCGGTGTTTCTTAGTTTTGTTTCCCTTGAAAATAACACCTCTAGTTTCTACGGCAAAAATGGGTTTATTTGGGAAGAAGAGAGTTTTCCTCCTCCTGTGTCTCGTGTATTTCACCCCACATAATGACTGCGGGCTTCAAGCCATGTCCTGGCGGGTGTCCGAGTTCCCACTCTCTGTAAGGCCGAGTCCTGTTCCCTTGTGTACAGACCCCATTTTGTTTACTTATTCATCGGTCAGCGGTCACTTGGGTGGCTTCCATCTTTTGACTGTTGTGAAGAAGCTGCTTCGAATACGGGCACATGAATGTCTGCTCAAGGCTTTGCTTTCAATTTCTGTGTATGTGTGCGGAGGTGGGGTTCTGTGTGAACTTTGAGGGACCCCTATACTGTTCTCTACAGCCGCTGTTCATGTAATACTGGCGTTCATGGTCTGCCCCAGTTTGTCTATCCATTCACTCACCGAGGGGCATTGGCCTAGTTTCTATGCAAATTTAGCTGTTGTGAACAGTGCTGCTGTGTACGTTTGTGCACCTGCTCTTTTTTCAAACAACTGTTCTCAGTTCTTCGGGACATACATCTAGGAGTAGAATTGTTGAACCATGTGGTAATTCTATGTTTTTAGCTTTCTGAGGAAATGCCAAACAATTTACACATAGGTTTCACCATTTTACCTTTCCAGAAGCACGGATGAAGAGTTCCAACTTCTCAACATCTTTGCCAATGGTTGTTATTTTGTACTTTTATTATAGGAGTTTTAGTGCATGTGAAAGGGCATCTAACTGTGGTTTAAATCTTCATTTCCATAAGGACTACTGACGTCTAACGTCTTTTCATGTCTATTCACCATTCGTAAGATCTCTCTTGGATCTCCTGTAGGATCCAAGTCCTTGGTCCCTTTTAAAAATTGTTTTTTTTTGTTGTTGTTGTTGTTGAGTTGTACAAGCGCTTTATATATTCTGTATAACAGACTCTTACCAGACAAATGATGTACAAATATTTTCTTCCTTTCTAGGTATTGTCTTTTCACTTTTGGGATAGCACCTTTTGACATACAAAGGTTTTTAGTGTTGGGGAAACTAAATTTATCTTTCTTTCCTCGCTTGTGCTTTGGTGTCAGCTCTGAGAGCATAGTTAAACTCAATGCTCATGACGATTTATCTCCATTTATTTCTTCTAGAGTGTACAGGATTGCCTCTCGCATTTAAGCTTTTGATCCACTTTGAGTTAATGTTTGTATGTGGTGTGAAGGTCAAGGTCCAGTTTCCTCCCTCTGCACATGGGTAGACAGTTGTCTAGCACCCTTTGTTGAAAAGACCATTGTTTCCCTCAATGTCATGTTGTCTATTCTTGTCAAAATTTGGTTGACCTTAGGTGAAAGGGTTTACTTCTGGGTCTTCAATAAATCCCATTGATCTGTATGTATATTTTTATGACAATATCCCAATGCTTAATTTACTGTTGAAATAAGATTTGAAATTTGGAAGTATGAGCTTTACCTTTGATTTTTTTGGATTGTTAATTTATTTTGTGGTCCCTTGATTTTCCACGTGACTGTTAGGATTAGCTTGTGCATTTCTTCTCAGAGGCCTTTGTGAATTTTCCTGGGACTCACATTGAATCTACATGTTACATTGTGTACTATGGCCATTTAGCAATAGTACTTTTTAGATGGTCTTTTTTTTTCCAGCAGAGTTTCCTACAGCTATTCCAAAGTGTTTTCTTGATATGGATGTCACTTAACATGGAATTATTTCCTAAAATTTTTTCATAGGATTCATTGCTAGCGTATAGAAATAAGTGAGAAAATTGTGCATCAATATTTTGTCTTGTACTTTCCTGAATCAGGCGACTACTGCAGTCATTTTTGTTGATTCTTTAGAAAGTTCTCTATAAGAGATGAAGTATATGGTTTCTGAGTAGACATATTTCTAACTTTGCCTTTCAGATATGGATGCTTTTATTTTCTCACCCTTGCTCTGGATAGAAATTTCAGTACAATATTGAGACCTAAGTTAGGGTCAGGGGTGAAGGGGG
>JAINVK010000342.1:0-62185 GCA_030068075.1 Paguma larvata | reverse complement strand
GTGTCAGATGGCCAGGCATCTGGGTCCCAGAAGCGGTGCAGGATTTTTTCGGCGTGGAAGATGGAACATCATCATGGCCTTTCCAGAGCTCGGATGGAGGTACACAAGGGGAGTAAGAGGCCACACTGGCCCGGCCTGAGTAGGAGCCTGGATTTGGAGCCCGGAGACGGGGCCTGTGCCAGAGACCAGAAGACGATAGCCCTGATGGCGATGCCGGGGGGAAGACCTAAGTTTCAAAGGCCATTTGCCCAGAGCCTGGACCCTGCCGGAAGGCAAAGGTGTCTACAGGCCGGTGCTGGGCAGGGAAGCCATGGAGCTGTGGTTTCCAATCCGTTGTCCTGTTTGTCCCAGAGGATGGGGTTAGCCAAAGACGGGTAAGCTTCCTCAGAGAGGAACAACCTAAG
Source organism: Paguma larvata (assembly GCA_030068075.1). NCBI lineage: Eukaryota > Metazoa > Chordata > Mammalia > Carnivora > Viverridae > Paguma > Paguma larvata. The sequence continues at coordinate 61,781 of JAINVK010000342.1, read as the reverse complement.
ACAGGCACAGTCGCAATGGGGCTAGCAGGAAATCTGTGCAGGGTCTAAGCAGCATCTTTAACCTGGGTCTAAGAAGAACTCTCAGAATAAGCGCCTGCTGCGATAGCTGCAGGGTGAAGCAAAAGGGCTCCAACGGCCCTCCTCCCCGAGCCAGAATAGGTTCTGACCTGTATTTAGTGTTCTAAGTCTTAGAGACCTAGAGCGTTGATGATCGTAGAAGTAAAAAGAAAATCATTCAATAGGAGTGACATAAAATACATTCCTAATCTTTTCTCACTTACTCAAGAGTGCAACCCGACCCTGGGGCATGTAGTAATTGCTGCAGGTTTGGGTTCAGATACTATTCATGTCAGTAGATAATAAGGAATCTTAAGAGAAAACTCTAGAGAAAACGGGTTTTTCACATAATCTTTTGACTGTAGCCAGAGCTTTAATTGATAGTCCGTATACTTTGTTCTTATCCTCCCAACCCATATATTTACCAGAAGGTATTCGTTTAGTTCTACTTTGATTGCATGGGAGCTGTTTTTTTACTCATACACAAATTGCTTAAACATTCTATGGAACCTGAGAAAAAAGCATGTTTTAATCAGTTTTTTACCAGGAACCTTAAGACACAAGCATTTTTTTTTTAATTTGACTCAGAACCTTGAGAAACTGGAGTGATTTCATCCTGCCAATCCATGCAGGATGTGTGTTGCTGTGTTTAGAGAAAATGCATAAAACCCTAAAGAAAAAAAAAACAACACTTTGAGCAGTCCGATCAGAGGCTGTCTCCAGAGCAGTCCAAATAAGAGACTGACTCCGCGTCTTCTCTCGCGCCCAGACCAACCCTCACGCAGGTGAAAACCCTGGACCTGCCGGGTGTCCCGATGGAAGGAGCTGGCCTCCTCTCAGGACGAACCCCGGCAGTTGGCGGCCGCCGAACAGGGACCTGACGTGCGATCTCTGGAAATAAGGCTATCAGGTAAGTTTTGCGGTGGGTGCTGGGATCTCGTGCCAGGGGTAACTGCAGACCCCTCTGTGGCCGCACTGAGTTGGAAGGCTCGAGTAACTTAAGGTAAGAATAAGCTAGGACCCTAGAGGCGGTCGAGCGGCAATGGCAATACCGGGTCCAGAGAACGGAAAATGTTTCTAGAAACACTTGTACCAATGTTAAGACAAGAAGAAGAAAAGTAAATTCCTCGCAAATAGTAGGTTTTTACCTTTTGTACGGGAACAATGTCCCTGGTTTCCAGAAGAGGGGACAATGAATGTGGAGCATGGGAAAAAGTAGGAAAACCATCGAACACTTATTGCACCTCGCACGGACCTGAAAAGGTCCCAGTTGATGCTTCCGCTCTCTGGAATCTAATCAGAGATGCTTTAGATCCTGTCCGTGAAGGGACCAAGTTGAATTCTACCTGTGAACCTGACGTGAAACAACTCCTTTGTCACCAAGACCAAACACTCCTACTGCTCCATAGCTGCACATTTAGAAGATTCATTTGATGACGATGATGATGGTTTGGGGTTGAAGAAACCAAATAAATTGGGAGAAGAGGAAATAAAACCTGCTGAGAAAGAAACGGGAAACTTTTACATGGCTATTGAAAGAAAGAAGAATATTTTCCAGCACCTTTTGGTACATTCCACGAAAGGGCTGCTAATGCTTTCTCTTTACGGAATCTTGTCAGGGTGCCTTTAGATCCCCAGGTGAGGCTGAAAGTTAAGCAGAGCGCTAAAGCGTGTGCCTCCTGAGGAGGAGAAACCATTTATATAAACTGACTGTAATAGATACAGGTATATAATTTAAATATATAGTAACTATAGATATATAGAGATACAGATAGATGCATGAACTGTCTAGGCTATATCTATAGAGATATACATATGGATGTAGACATGGATAAATATGTAAAAATACATGAACATGTGTATGTAGACATACATGTGATATCTATCTGTCTAATTACCTATTTATCTATCTACATCGCCAAAAGAAGCAACGAGACCTTTCCATTTGTAAGGACATGGAACTAGTTAGTATGATGCTAAGCGAAATAAGTCAGTCAGAAAAAGACAGCTACCATCGCATAATTTCATTCCTGTGTGGAACCGAAGAAACAAAGAAGCAAGGGGAAAAGGTGAGAGGTAAAGTAAGACTCTCTTAGGACTCTCTGCCAGGAGACTTTTTAAGAGCTCTCCACGGAAAACTCCATACCTCTCTCCCCAGCCCCTGACTCCCTACGAAAGCTCCAACTCTCTCTTCTCTCTCCCTCTCCCTGTTTTCCTCCTACACTCTGGTTAATCTAACTCTATGTGAGGGCTTCTCCTTCACTCCCTGGATGAAGAACTCTGAAGACTGGAAGCTCATTGACTCCGGCTAGTCTACCTCGGATAGAGATTTGAAGGAATATTCCCAAGCAGCTGCCGAAACTCCTTTTGTTTCGGGGAACTTCCCTGTCCTCTCTGGCCCGACCTAGACTGCCTAATTCCACTAGTGGAAAACAAAAGAAAACGAAACAAAGAAATCAAAACCAAAGAAAAATACAGATTTGCGACCTGCTCACCTCTCTGAGCTGACTTTTTGGATTTGAGGACCTTGGGGAAACTTTCTTCTCTGCCCGCTGCACCCATGCTGTCCTCCTTTCCCCTCCCCCCGTTTCTATTACTGCCCGGGGTACAGCCTAGGTCTCCGGCAGGCCTGAGCGGCACCCTCCCACGCGCCGTCCACTCAGCCCTCAGAGGAGACTGCAGCACTGCCGGGGGCTTCAGCCCCGGGAGCCTCCGGGACCTCGACCTAACCCTATCCCTAAGTCACTAACCTAGCCCTCACCCTCACCCTACCGTGAACTCACACCTTAACCCTACACCTGACCCGCCCCTGCCCCAGGCCCCTTATTTCAGCCCTCCAAGGAGATCCCTGGACTGGTGTGGCTTCGGCCCAGGAGACGTCCCTGGACCGAACCCTAACGCTAGCCGAGGACCTCTCCCCATGGGGATCTCGTTCCCAGTCTGAGAATGCCAGGTACTTGGGAGCCAGAAACGAGGAGGATTAATCGGCGTGGAATGTGGAAACACCGACGTGCCATTTTTGAACCTGGGACGGAGCGACACACAGGGATTCCGGAGCCCATCCCCAGCCCGGCCTGGGTTGGAGGCTGGCCCTGGACCCAGTGATCAAGCGTGAGCGACACCCTCCCAGGTGCCCTCATCTGCGCCCTCCAGGGAGACCGCAGCGCTGCTGGGCGTTCAGCCCCTGCAGCCTCCAGGGACCTAACCCTAACCCTAAGCCTCGACCTAGCCCTAAAGCTAAGCCTACCCCGAACTCTCACCGTAACCCTCCGCCTGACCCGCACCGGCATAAGGGCCCTCATTGCAGTCCTCCAGGGAGATCACGGGAGTGGCGTCGCTTCGGGCCTGAAGACATCCCTGGACCGAAGCCTAACCCTCGCCATGGCCGTCTCCCCACGGGGACCCCATTCCTCGATCTCTGAACTCCAGGCACCTGGGGCCCAGAAGCGGCGCAGGATTCCTCCACGTGGAACACAGAACATCACCGAGTCCTTTGCGGGGCTCGGATGGAGGTACACAAGGGGAGTCTGGGGGCCCCACCGTAGCCCGCCCTGAGTAGGAGCCTGGACTTGGAACCCAGACACGCGGCCTGAGCGCCCCCTCTCATGAGCCCTCAACTCAGCCCTCAGAGGAGACCGCTGCACTGCCAGCGGTTCAGCCCCGGGAGCCTCCAGGACCTAAGCCTCAACCCAACCGTTAGCCTCAACCTAGCCCTAAAACTATGCCTCGCCCGAACTCTCACCATAACCCTCCACCTGAGCCGCCACGGCCCATAGGCCTCATTACAGGTCTCTAGGGAGAATACGGGTCTGGCGTCGCTTCCCTGGACGGAACCCTAACCATGACTCTCTCCCCATGGGGACTGCTCTTCTCGCTCTCAGATCGCCAGGATCTGGGCCCAGAAGTGGAGTAGGATTACTCGGCGTGGAAGATGGAACATCATCATGCCCTTTCCAGGGCTCGGATGGAGGTACACACGGGGAGTCTTGAGGCCCCACCGTAGCCCGCCCTGAGTAGGAGCCTGGACTTGGAACCCAGACACGGGGCCTGAGCGGGCCCCTCTCATGCGCCCTCGACACTGCCTTCAGAGGAGACCGCTGCACTGCCAGCGGTTCAGTCCCGGGAGCCTCCAGTGTCCGAAACCTAAGTCTAACCCTCAGCCTCAACCTAGCCCTCACTGTAAGCCAACCCCGAACTCTTGCCATAACCCCACACCTGACCCACACTCGCGCATGGGTCCTCATAGGAGTCCTCCAGGGAGATGAGGGGACTGGAGTCGCTTACGGCCCCAAAGACATCCCTGGACCGAACCCTAACCCTAACCCTAGCCCTAGCCCTAGCCATGGCTCTCCCCATGGGGACCCCATTCCTCAGTTTCAGAACGCGAGGCACCTGGGGCCCAGTAGCGGAGTTGGCTTCGAGGGCACGGCACGTGGGACACCAGCATGCGCTCTCCAGTGCTCGGATGGAGGTAGATCAGGGCTCGAGGCCCTACCCTAGCCCGGCCTGAGTAGGAGCCTGGTCTTGGAACGCAAGGACGAGGCCTGAGCGACATCCGCCCTTGTGCCCTCAACTCAGCCCTCAGAGGAGACCGCTGCACTGACAGCGCTTCAGCCCCGGGAGCCTCCAGGGAACTCACCGTAACCCTACCCGTAAGCCTCAACCTAGCCCTCACCCTAACCCTACCACGAACTCTCAGAGACCATAGACCCGCACCTGCGCATGGCCCCTTATTTCAGGGAGATCACTGCACTGGCGTCGCTTCAGCCCTAGAGACGTCCCTGGACAGAACCCGGACACTAGCCTACGCCCTCTCCCCATCGAGAACCCATTACCAGGTCTGGGCACGCCAGGATCCTCGGGTCAAGTATCGTTACAGCATTTCTCCATGTGGAACATGGAACATCACCATGGCATTGCCAGTCTCGAATGGAGCTACCCAAGGGAGGTCCTGAGGCCCATCCCTAGCCCGGCCTGGGTACGTGGATGGCCCTGGAACACAGAGACTAAGCCTTGAGTGGCCCCATCCCACGCGCCCTCATCTCAGCCCTCAGACCAGACCGCTGCACTGCTCTTCAGCACCGGGAGCCTCCAGGGACCTAACCCTCAACCTAACCGTAAGCCTCAACCTAGCCCTAACCCTAAGCCTACCCCGAACTCTCACCAGAACACTACACCTGACCGGCAACCACGCATGGGCCCTCATTTCAGTCCTCCAGGGAGAACACGGGCCTGGCGTCACTTCCCTGGACTGAACCCTAACCCTAGGCATGACTCTCTCCCCGTGGGGACCCCATTCCACGGTGTCAGATGGCCAGGCATCTGGGTCCCAGAAGCGGTGCAGGATTTTTCGGCGTGGAAGATGGAACATCATCATGGCCTTTCCAGAGCTCGGATGGAGGTACACAAGGGGAGTAAGAGGCCACACCCTGGCCCGGCCTGAGTAGGAGCCTGGATTTGGAGCCCGGAGACGGGGCCTGTGCCAGAGACCAGAAGACGATAGCCCTGATGGCGATGCCCGGGGGGAAGACCTAAGTTTCAAAGGCCATTTGCCCAGAGCCTGGACCCTGCCGGAAGGCAAAGGTGTCTACAGGCCGGTGCTGGGCAGGGAAGCCATGGAGCTGTGGTTTCCAATCCGAGTTGTCCTGTTTGTCCCCAGAGGATGGCTGGTTAGCCAAAGACGGGTAAGCTTCCTCAGAGGAGGAACAACCTAAGACAGGCACAGTCGCAATGGGGCTAGCAGGAAAATCTGTGCAGGGTCTAAGCAGCATCTTTAACCTGGGTCTAAAGAAGAACTCTCAAGAATAAGCGCCTGCTGCGATAGCTGCAGGGTGAAGCAAAAGGGCTCCAACGGCCCTCCTCCCCGAGCCAGAATAGGTTCTGACCTGTTTATTTAGTGTTCTAAGTCTTAGAGACCTAGAGCGTTGATGATCGTAGAAGTAAAAAGAAAATCATTCAATAGGAGTGACATAAAATATCATTCCTAATCTTTTCTCACTGTACTCAAGAGTGCAACCCGACCCTGGGGCATGTAGTAATTGCTGCAGGTTTCGGGTTCAGATACTATTCATGGTCAGTAGATAATAAGGAATCTTAAGAGAAAACTCTAGAGAAAACGGGTTTTTCACATAATCTTTTGACTGTAGCCAGAGCCTTTAATTGATAGTCCGTATACTTTGTTCTTATCCTCCCAACCCATAGTATTTACCAGAAGGTATTCGTTAGTTCTACTTTGATTGCATGGGAGCTGTTTTTTTACCCTCATACACAAATTGCTTAAACATTCTATGGAACCTTGAGAAACAAGCATGTTTTAATCAGTTTTTTACCAGGAACCTTAAGACACAAGCATGTTTTTTTTTAATTTGACTCAGAACCTTGAGAAACTGGAGTGATTTCATCCTGCCAATCCATGCAGGATGTGTGCTTGCTGTGTTTAGAGAAAATGCATGAAAACCCTAAAGAAAAAAAAAAACAACACTTTGAGCAGTCCGGATCAGAGGCTGTCTCCAGAGCAGTCCAAATAAGAGACTGACTCCGCGTCTTCTCTCGCGCCCAGACCAACCCTCACGCAGGTGAAACCCTGGACCAGCCGGGTGTCCCGATGGAAGGAGCTGGCCTCCTCTCAGGACGAACCCCGGCAGTTGGCGGCCGAACAGGGACCTGACGTGCGATCTCTGGAAATAAGGCTATCAGGTAAGTTTTGCGGGTGGGTGCTGGGATCTCGTGCCAGGGGTAACTGCAGACCCCTCTGTGGCCGCACTGAGTTGGAAGGCTCGAGTAACTTAAGGTAAGAATAAGCTAGGACCCTAGAGGCGGTCGAGCGGCAATGGGCAATACCGGGTCCAGAGAACGGAAAATGTTTCTAGAAACACTTGTACCAATGTTAAGACAAAGAAGAAGAAGAAAGTAAATTCCTCGCAAATAGCTAGGTTTTTACGTTTTGTACGGGAACAATGTCCCTGGTTTCCAGAAGAGGGGACAATGAATGTGGAGACATGGGAAAAAGTAGGAAAACCATCGAACACTTATTGCACCTCGCACGGACCTGAAAAGGTCCCAGTTGATGCTTCCGCTCTCTGGAATCTAATCAGAGATGCTTTAGATCCTGTCCGTGAAGGGACCAAGTTGAATTCTACCTGTGAACCTGACGTGAAACAACTCCTTTGTCACCAAGACCAAACACTCCTACTGCTCCCATAGCTGCACATTTAGAAGATTCATTTGATGACGATGATGATGGTTTGGGGGTTGAAGGAAACCAAATAGATTTGGGAGAAGAGGAAATAAAACCTGCTGAGGGAAAGGAAACGGGAAACTTTTACATGGCTATTGAAAGAAAGAAGAATAGTTTTCCAGCACCTTTTGGTACATTCCACGAAAGGGCTGCTAATGCTTTCTCTTTACGGAATCTTGTCAGGGGTGCCTTTAGATCCCCAGGTGGAGGCTGAAAGGTTAAGCAGAGCGCTAAAGCGTGTGCCTCCTGAGGAGGAGAAACCAATTTATATAAACTGACGTGTATAGATACAGGTATATAAATTAAATATATATGTAACTATAGATATATAGAGATACATATAGATGCATGAATCTGTCTATGGCTATATCTATAGAGATATACATATGGATGTAGACATGGATAAATATGTAAAAATACATGAACATGTGTATGTAGACATACATGTGGATATCTATCTGTCTAATTACCTATTTATCTATCTACATCGGCCAAAAGAAGCAACGAGACCTTTCCATTTGTAAGGACATGGAACTAGTTAGTATGATGCTAAGCGAAATAAGTCAGTCAGAAAAAGACAGCTACCATCGCATAATTTCATTCCTGTGTGGAACCGAAGAAACAAAGAAGCAAGGGGAAAAGGTGAGAGGTAAAGTAAGACTCTCTTAGGACTCTCTGCCAGGAGACTTTTTAAGAGCTCTCCCACGGAAAACTCCATACCTCTCTCCCCAGCCCCTGACTCCCTACGAAAGCTCCAACTCTCTCTTCTCTCTCCCTCTCCCTGTTTTCCTCCTACACTCTGGTTAATCTAACTCTATGTGAGGGCTTCTCCTTCACTCCCTGGATGAAGAACTCTGATGACTGGAGCTCATTGACTCCGGCTAGTCTACCTCGGGATAGAGATTTGAAGGAATATTCCCAAGCAGCTGCCGAAACTCCTTTTGTTTCGGGGAACTTCCCTGTCCTCTCTGGCCCGACCTAGACTGCCTAATTCCACTAGTGGAAAACAAAAGAAAACGAAACAAAGAATTCAAAACCAAAGAAAAATACAGATTTGCGACCTGCTCACCTCTCTGAGCTGACTTTTTGGATTTGAGGACCTTGGGGAAACTTTCTTCTCTGCCCGCTGCACCCATGCTGTCCTCCCTTTCCCCTCCCCCCGTTTCTATTACTGCCCGGGGTACAGCCTAGGTCTCCGGCAGGCCTGAGCGGCACCCTCCCACGCGCCGTCCACTCAGCCCTCAGAGGAGACTGCAGCACTGCCGGGGGCTTCAGCCCCGGGAGCCTCCGGGGACCTCGACCTAACCCTATCCCTAAGTCACAACCTAGCCCTCACCCTCACCCTACCGTGAACTCACACCTTAACCCTACACCTGACCCGCCCCTGCCCCAGGCCCCTTATTTCAGCCCTCCAAGGAGATCCCTGGACTGGTGTGGCTTCGGCCCAGGAGACGTCCCTGGACCGAACCCTAACGCTAGCCGAGGACCTCTCCCCATGGGGATCTCGTTCCCAGGTCTGAGAATGCCAGGTACTTGGGAGCCAGAAACGGAGGAGGATTAATCGGCGTGGAATGTGGAACACCGACGTGCCATTTTTGAACCTGGGACGGAGCGACACACAGGGATTCCGGAGCCCATCCCCAGCCCGGCCTGGGTTGGAGGCTGGCCCTGGACCCAGTGATCAAGCGTGAGCGACACCCTCCCAGGTGCCCTCATCTGCGCCCTCCAGGGAGACCGCAGCGCTGCTGGGCGTTCAGCCCCTGCAGCCTCCAGGGACCTAACCCTAACCCTAAGCCTCGACCTAGCCCTAACGCTAAGCCTACCCCGAACTCTCACCGTAACCCTCCGCCTGACCCGCACCGGCATAAGGGCCCTCATTGCAGTCCTCCAGGGAGATCACGGGAGTGGCGTCGCTTCGGGCCTGAAGACATCCCTGGACCGAAGCCTAACCCTCGCCATGGCCGTCTCCCCACGGGGACCCCATTCCTCGATCTCTGAACTCCAGGCACCTGGGGCCCAGAAGCGGTGCAGGATTCCTCCACGTGGAACACAGAACATCACCGAGTCCTTTGCGGGGCTCGGATGGAGGTACACAAGGGGAGTCTGGGGGCCCCACCGTAGCCCGCCCTGAGTAGGAGCCTGGACTTGGAACCCAGACACGCGGCCTGAGCGGCCCCCTCTCATGAGCCCTCAACTCAGCCCTCAGAGGAGACCGCTGCACTGCCAGCGGTTCAGCCCCGGGAGCCTCCAGGGACCTAAGCCTCAACCCAACCGTTAGCCTCAACCTAGCCCTAAAACTATGCCTCGCCCGAACTCTCACCATAACCCTCCACCTGAGCCGCCACGGCCCATAGGCCCTCATTACAGGTCTCTAGGGAGAATACGGGTCTGGCGTCGCTTCCCTGGACGGAACCCTAACCATGACTCTCTCCCCATGGGGACTGCTCTTCTCGCTCTCAGATCGCCAGGATCTGGGGCCCAGAAGTGGAGTAGGATTACTCGGCGTGGAAGATGGAACATCATCATGCCCTTTCCAGGGCTCGGATGGAGGTACACACGGGGAGTCTTGAGGCCCCACCGTAGCCCGCCCTGAGTAGGAGCCTGGACTTGGAACCCAGACACGGGGCCTGAGCGGGCCCCTCTCATGCGCCCTCGACACTGCCTTCAGAGGAGACCGCTGCACTGCCAGCGGTTCAGTCCCGGGAGCCTCCAGTGTCCGAAACCTAAGTCTAACCCTCAGCCTCAACCTAGCCCTCACTGTAAGCCAACCCCGAACTCTTGCCATAACCCCACACCTGACCCACACTCGCGCATGGGTCCTCATAGGAGTCCTCCAGGGAGATGAGGGGACTGGAGTCGCTTACGGCCCCAAAGACATCCCTGGACCGAACCCTAACCCTAACCCTAGCCCTAGCCCTAGCCATGGCTCTCCCCATGGGGACCCCATTCCTCAGTTTCAGAACGCGAGGCACCTGGGGCCCAGTAGCGGAGTTGGCTTCGAGGGCACGGCACGTGGGACACCAGCATGCGCTCTCCAGTGCTCGGATGGAGGTAGATCAGGGCTCGAGGCCCTACCCTAGCCCGGCCTGAGTAGGAGCCTGGTCTTGGAACGCAAGGACGAGGCCTGAGCGACATCCGCCCTTGTGCCCTCAACTCAGCCCTCAGAGGAGACCGCTGCACTGACAGCGCTTCAGCCCCGGGAGCCTCCAGGGAACTCACCGTAACCCTACCCGTAAGCCTCAACCTAGCCCTCACCCTAACCCTACCACGAACTCTCAGAGACCATAGACCCGCACCTGCGCATGGCCCCTTATTTCAGGGAGATCACTGCACTGGCGTCGCTTCAGCCCTAGAGACGTCCCTGGACAGAACCCGGACACTAGCCTACGCCCTCTCCCCATCGAGAACCCATTACCAGGTCTGGGCACGCCAGGATCCTCGGGTCAAGTATCGTTACAGCATTTCTCCATGTGGAACATGGAACATCACCATGGCATTGCCAGTCTCGAATGGAGCTACCCAAGGGAGGTCCTGAGGCCCATCCCTAGCCCGGCCTGGGTACGTGGATGGCCCTGGAACACAGAGACTAAGCCTTGAGTGGCCCCATCCCACGCGCCCTCATCTCAGCCCTCAGACCAGACCGCTGCACTGCTCTTCAGCACCGGGAGCCTCCAGGGACCTAACCCTCAACCTAACCGTAAGCCTCAACCTAGCCCTAACCCTAAGCCTACCCCGAACTCTCACCAGAACACTACACCTGACCGGCAACCACGCATGGGCCCTCATTTCAGTCCTCCAGGGAGAACACGGGCCTGGCGTCACTTCCCTGGACTGAACCCTAACCCTAGGCATGACTCTCTCCCCGTGGGGACCCCATTCCACGGTGTCAGATGGCCAGGCATCTGGGTCCCAGAAGCGGTGCAGGATTTTTCGGCGTGGAAGATGGAACATCATCATGGCCTTTCCAGAGCTCGGATGGAGGTACACAAGGGGAGTAAGAGGCCACACCCTGGCCCGGCCTGAGTAGGAGCCTGGATTTGGAGCCCGGAGACGGGGCCTGTGCCAGAGACCAGAAGACGATAGCCCTGATGGCGATGCCCGGGGGAAGACCTAAGTTTCAAAGGCCATTTGCCCAGAGCCTGGACCCTGCCGGAAGGCAAAGGTGTCTACAGGCCGGTGCTGGGCAGGGAAGCCATGGAGCTGTGGTTTCCAATCCGAGTTGTCCTGTTTGTCCCCAGAGGATGGCTGGTTAGCCAAAGACGGGTAAGCTTCCTCAGAGGAGGAACAACCTAAGACAGGCACAGTCGCAATGGGGCTAGCAGGAAAATCTGTGCAGGGTCTAAGCAGCATCTTTAACCTGGGTCTAAAGAAGAACTCTCAAGAATAAGCGCCTGCTGCGATAGCTGCAGGGTGAAGCAAAAGGGCTCCAACGGCCCTCCTCCCCGAGCCAGAATAGGTTCTGACCTGTTTATTTAGTGTTCTAAGTCTTAGAGACCTAGAGCGTTGATGATCGTAGAAGTAAAAAGAAAATCATTCAATAGGAGTGACATAAAATATCATTCCTAATCTTTTCTCACTGTACTCAAGAGTGCAACCCGACCCTGGGGCATGTAGTAATTGCTGCAGGTTTCGGGTTCAGATACTATTCATGGTCAGTAGATAATAAGGAATCTTAAGAGAAAACTCTAGAGAAAACGGGTTTTTCACATAATCTTTTGACTGTAGCCAGAGCCTTTAATTGATAGTCCGTATACTTTGTTCTTATCCTCCCAACCCATAGTATTTACCAGAAGGTATTCGTTAGTTCTACTTTGATTGCATGGGAGCTGTTTTTTTACCCTCATACACAAATTGCTTAAACATTCTATGGAACCTTGAGAAACAAGCATGTTTTAATCAGTTTTTTACCAGGAACCTTAAGACACAAGCATGTTTTTTTTTAATTTGACTCAGAACCTTGAGAAACTGGAGTGATTTCATCCTGCCAATCCATGCAGGATGTGTGCTTGCTGTGTTTAGAGAAAATGCATGAAAACCCTAAAGAAAAAAAAAAACAACACTTTGAGCAGTCCGGATCAGAGGCTGTCTCCAGAGCAGTCCAAATAAGAGACTGACTCCGCGTCTTCTCTCGCGCCCAGACCAACCCTCACGCAGGTGAAACCCTGGACCAGCCGGGTGTCCCGATGGAAGGAGCTGGCCTCCTCTCAGGACGAACCCCGGCAGTTGGCGGCCGAACAGGGACCTGACGTGCGATCTCTGGAAATAAGGCTATCAGGTAAGTTTTGCGGGTGGGTGCTGGGATCTCGTGCCAGGGGTAACTGCAGACCCCTCTGTGGCCGCACTGAGTTGGAAGGCTCGAGTAACTTAAGGTAAGAATAAGCTAGGACCCTAGAGGCGGTCGAGCGGCAATGGGCAATACCGGGTCCAGAGAACGGAAAATGTTTCTAGAAACACTTGTACCAATGTTAAGACAAAGAAGAAGAAAAGTAAATTCCTCGCAAATAGCTAGGTTTTTACGTTTTGTACGGGAACAATGTCCCTGGTTTCCAGAAGAGGGGACAATGAATGTGGAGACATGGGAAAAAGTAGGAAAACCATCGAACACTTATTGCACCTCGCACGGACCTGAAAAGGTCCCAGTTGATGCTTCCGCTCTCTGGAATCTAATCAGAGATGCTTTAGATCCTGTCCGTGAAGGGACCAAGTTGAATTCTACCTGTGAACCTGACGTGAAACAACTCCTTTGTCACCAAGACCAAACACTCCTACTGCTCCCATAGCTGCACATTTAGAAGATTCATTTGATGACGATGATGATGGTTTGGGGGTTGAAGGAAACCAAATAGATTTGGGAGAAGAGGAAATAAAACCTGCTGAGGGAAAGGAAACGGGAAACTTTTACATGGCTATTGAAAGAAAGAAGAATAGTTTTCCAGCACCTTTTGGTACATTCCACGAAAGGGCTGCTAATGCTTTCTCTTTACGGAATCTTGTCAGGGGTGCCTTTAGATCCCCAGGTGGAGGCTGAAAGGTTAAGCAGAGCGCTAAAGCGTGTGCCTCCTGAGGAGGAGAAACCAATTTATATAAACTGACGTGTATAGATACAGGTATATAAATTAAATATATATGTAACTATAGATATATAGAGATACATATAGATGCATGAATCTGTCTATGGCTATATCTATAGAGATATACATATGGATGTAGACATGGATAAATATGTAAAAATACATGAACATGTGTATGTAGACATACATGTGGATATCTATCTGTCTAATTACCTATTTATCTATCTACATCGGCCAAAAGAAGCAACGAGACCTTTCCATTTGTAAGGACATGGAACTAGTTAGTATGATGCTAAGCGAAATAAGTCAGTCAGAAAAAGACAGCTACCATCGCATAATTTCATTCCTGTGTGGAACCGAAGAAACAAAGAAGCAAGGGGAAAAGGTGAGAGGTAAAGTAAGACTCTCTTAGGACTCTCTGCCAGGAGACTTTTTAAGAGCTCTCCCACGGAAAACTCCATACCTCTCTCCCCAGCCCCTGACTCCCTACGAAAGCTCCAACTCTCTCTTCTCTCTCCCTCTCCCTGTTTTCCTCCTACACTCTGGTTAATCTAACTCTATGTGAGGGCTTCTCCTTCACTCCCTGGATGAAGAACTCTGATGACTGGAGCTCATTGACTCCGGCTAGTCTACCTCGGGATAGAGATTTGAAGGAATATTCCCAAGCAGCTGCCGAAACTCCTTTTGTTTCGGGGAACTTCCCTGTCCTCTCTGGCCCGACCTAGACTGCCTAATTCCACTAGTGGAAAACAAAAGAAAACGAAACAAAGAATTCAAAACCAAAGAAAAATACAGATTTGCGACCTGCTCACCTCTCTGAGCTGACTTTTTGGATTTGAGGACCTTGGGGAAACTTTCTTCTCTGCCCGCTGCACCCATGCTGTCCTCCCTTTCCCCTCCCCCCGTTTCTATTACTGCCCGGGGTACAGCCTAGGTCTCCGGCAGGCCTGAGCGGCACCCTCCCACGCGCCGTCCACTCAGCCCTCAGAGGAGACTGCAGCACTGCCGGGGGCTTCAGCCCCGGGAGCCTCCGGGGACCTCGACCTAACCCTATCCCTAAGTCACAACCTAGCCCTCACCCTCACCCTACCGTGAACTCACACCTTAACCCTACACCTGACCCGCCCCTGCCCCAGGCCCCTTATTTCAGCCCTCCAAGGAGATCCCTGGACTGGTGTGGCTTCGGCCCAGGAGACGTCCCTGGACCGAACCCTAACGCTAGCCGAGGACCTCTCCCCATGGGGATCTCGTTCCCAGGTCTGAGAATGCCAGGTACTTGGGAGCCAGAAACGGAGGAGGATTAATCGGCGTGGAATGTGGAACACCGACGTGCCATTTTTGAACCTGGGACGGAGCGACACACAGGGATTCCGGAGCCCATCCCCAGCCCGGCCTGGGTAGGAGGCTGGCCCTGGACCCAGTGATCAAGCGTGAGCGACACCCTCCCAGGTGCCCTCATCTGCGCCCTCCAGGGAGACCGCAGCGCTGCTGGGCGTTCAGCCCCTGCAGCCTCCAGGGACCTAACCCTAACCCTAAGCCTCGACCTAGCCCTAACGCTAAGCCTACCCCGAACTCTCACCGTAACCCTCCGCCTGACCCGCACCGGCATAAGGGCCCTCATTGCAGTCCTCCAGGGAGATCACGGGAGTGGCGTCGCTTCGGGCCTGAAGACATCCCTGGACCGAAGCCTAACCCTCGCCATGGCCGTCTCCCCACGGGGACCCCATTCCTCGATCTCTGAACTCCAGGCACCTGGGGCCCAGAAGCGGTGCAGGATTCCTCCACGTGGAACACAGAACATCACCGAGTCCTTTGCGGGGCTCGGATGGAGGTACACAAGGGGAGTCTGGGGGCCCCACCGTAGCCCGCCCTGAGTAGGAGCCTGGACTTGGAACCCAGACACGCGGCCTGAGCGGCCCCCTCTCATGAGCCCTCAACTCAGCCCTCAGAGGAGACCGCTGCACTGCCAGCGGTTCAGCCCCGGGAGCCTCCAGGGACCTAAGCCTCAACCCAACCGTTAGCCTCAACCTAGCCCTAAAACTATGCCTCGCCCGAACTCTCACCATAACCCTCCACCTGAGCCGCCACGGCCCATAGGCCCTCATTACAGGTCTCTAGGGAGAATACGGGTCTGGCGTCGCTTCCCTGGACGGAACCCTAACCATGACTCTCTCCCCATGGGGACTGCTCTTCTCGCTCTCAGATCGCCAGGATCTGGGGCCCAGAAGTGGAGTAGGATTACTCGGCGTGGAAGATGGAACATCATCATGCCCTTTCCAGGGCTCGGATGGAGGTACACACGGGGAGTCTTGAGGCCCCACCGTAGCCCGCCCTGAGTAGGAGCCTGGACTTGGAACCCAGACACGGGGCCTGAGCGGGCCCCTCTCATGCGCCCTCGACACTGCCTTCAGAGGAGACCGCTGCACTGCCAGCGGTTCAGTCCCGGGAGCCTCCAGTGTCCGAAACCTAAGTCTAACCCTCAGCCTCAACCTAGCCCTCACTGTAAGCCAACCCCGAACTCTTGCCATAACCCCACACCTGACCCACACTCGCGCATGGGTCCTCATAGGAGTCCTCCAGGGAGATGAGGGGACTGGAGTCGCTTACGGCCCCAAAGACATCCCTGGACCGAACCCTAACCCTAACCCTAGCCCTAGCCCTAGCCATGGCTCTCCCCATGGGGACCCCATTCCTCAGTTTCAGAACGCGAGGCACCTGGGGCCCAGTAGCGGAGTTGGCTTCGAGGGCACGGCACGTGGGACACCAGCATGCGCTCTCCAGTGCTCGGATGGAGGTAGATCAGGGCTCGAGGCCCTACCCTAGCCCGGCCTGAGTAGGAGCCTGGTCTTGGAACGCAAGGACGAGGCCTGAGCGACATCCGCCCTTGTGCCCTCAACTCAGCCCTCAGAGGAGACCGCTGCACTGACAGCGCTTCAGCCCCGGGAGCCTCCAGGGAACTCACCGTAACCCTACCCGTAAGCCTCAACCTAGCCCTCACCCTAACCCTACCACGAACTCTCAGAGACCATAGACCCGCACCTGCGCATGGCCCCTTATTTCAGGGAGATCACTGCACTGGCGTCGCTTCAGCCCTAGAGACGTCCCTGGACAGAACCCGGACACTAGCCTACGCCCTCTCCCCATCGAGAACCCATTACCAGGTCTGGGCACGCCAGGATCCTCGGGTCAAGTATCGTTACAGCATTTCTCCATGTGGAACATGGAACATCACCATGGCATTGCCAGTCTCGAATGGAGCTACCCAAGGGAGGTCCTGAGGCCCATCCCTAGCCCGGCCTGGGTACGTGGATGGCCCTGGAACACAGAGACTAAGCCTTGAGTGGCCCCATCCCACGCGCCCTCATCTCAGCCCTCAGACCAGACCGCTGCACTGCTCTTCAGCACCGGGAGCCTCCAGGGACCTAACCCTCAACCTAACCGTAAGCCTCAACCTAGCCCTAACCCTAAGCCTACCCCGAACTCTCACCAGAACACTACACCTGACCGGCAACCACGCATGGGCCCTCATTTCAGTCCTCCAGGGAGAACACGGGCCTGGCGTCACTTCCCTGGACTGAACCCTAACCCTAGGCATGACTCTCTCCCCGTGGGGACCCCATTCCACGGTGTCAGATGGCCAGGCATCTGGGTCCCAGAAGCGGTGCAGGATTTTTCGGCGTGGAAGATGGAACATCATCATGGCCTTTCCAGAGCTCGGATGGAGGTACACAAGGGGAGTAAGAGGCCACACCCTGGCCCGGCCTGAGTAGGAGCCTGGATTTGGAGCCCGGAGACGGGGCCTGTGCCAGAGACCAGAAGACGATAGCCCTGATGGCGATGCCCGGGGGGAAGACCTAAGTTTCAAAGGCCATTTGCCCAGAGCCTGGACCCTGCCGGAAGGCAAAGGTGTCTACAGGCCGGTGCTGGGCAGGGAAGCCATGGAGCTGTGGTTTCCAATCCGAGTTGTCCTGTTTGTCCCCAGAGGATGGCTGGTTAGCCAAAGACGGGTAAGCTTCCTCAGAGGAGGAACAACCTAAGACAGGCACAGTCGCAATGGGGCTAGCAGGAAAATCTGTGCAGGGTCTAAGCAGCATCTTTAACCTGGGTCTAAAGAAGAACTCTCAAGAATAAGCGCCTGCTGCGATAGCTGCAGGGTGAAGCAAAAGGGCTCCAACGGCCCTCCTCCCCGAGCCAGAATAGGTTCTGACCTGTTTATTTAGTGTTCTAAGTCTTAGAGACCTAGAGCGTTGATGATCGTAGAAGTAAAAAGAAAATCATTCAATAGGAGTGACATAAAATATCATTCCTAATCTTTTCTCACTGTACTCAAGAGTGCAACCCGACCCTGGGGCATGTAGTAATTGCTGCAGGTTTCGGGTTCAGATACTATTCATGGTCAGTAGATAATAAGGAATCTTAAGAGAAAACTCTAGAGAAAACGGGTTTTTCACATAATCTTTTGACTGTAGCCAGAGCCTTTAATTGATAGTCCGTATACTTTGTTCTTATCCTCCCAACCCATAGTATTTACCAGAAGGTATTCGTTAGTTCTACTTTGATTGCATGGGAGCTGTTTTTTTACCCTCATACACAAATTGCTTAAACATTCTATGGAACCTTGAGAAACAAGCATGTTTTAATCAGTTTTTTACCAGGAACCTTAAGACACAAGCATGTTTTTTTTTTAATTTGACTCAGAACCTTGAGAAACTGGAGTGATTTCATCCTGCCAATCCATGCAGGATGTGTGCTTGCTGTGTTTAGAGAAAATGCATGAAAACCCTAAAGAAAAAAAAAAACAACACTTTGAGCAGTCCGGATCAGAGGCTGTCTCCAGAGCAGTCCAAATAAGAGACTGACTCCGCGTCTTCTCTCGCGCCCAGACCAACCCTCACGCAGGTGAAACCCTGGACCAGCCGGGTGTCCCGATGGAAGGAGCTGGCCTCCTCTCAGGACGAACCCCGGCAGTTGGCGGCCGAACAGGGACCTGACGTGCGATCTCTGGAAATAAGGCTATCAGGTAAGTTTTGCGGGTGGGTGCTGGGATCTCGTGCCAGGGGTAACTGCAGACCCCTCTGTGGCCGCACTGAGTTGGAAGGCTCGAGTAACTTAAGGTAAGAATAAGCTAGGACCCTAGAGGCGGTCGAGCGGCAATGGGCAATACCGGGTCCAGAGAACGGAAAATGTTTCTAGAAACACTTGTACCAATGTTAAGACAAAGAAGAAGAAAAGTAAATTCCTCGCAAATAGCTAGGTTTTTACCTTTTGTACGGGAACAATGTCCCTGGTTTCCAGAAGAGGGGACAATGAATGTGGAGACATGGGAAAAAGTAGGAAAACCATCGAACACTTATTGCACCTCGCACGGACCTGAAAAGGTCCCAGTTGATGCTTCCGCTCTCTGGAATCTAATCAGAGATGCTTTAGATCCTGTCCGTGAAGGGACCAAGTTGAATTCTACCTGTGAACCTGACGTGAAACAACTCCTTTGTCACCAAGACCAAACACTCCTACTGCTCCCATAGCTGCACATTTAGAAGATTCATTTGATGACGATGATGATGGTTTGGGGGTTGAAGGAAACCAAATAGATTTGGGAGAAGAGGAAATAAAACCTGCTGAGGGAAAGGAAACGGGAAACTTTTACATGGCTATTGAAAGAAAGAAGAATAGTTTTCCAGCACCTTTTGGTACATTCCACGAAAGGGCTGCTAATGCTTTCTCTTTACGGAATCTTGTCAGGGGTGCCTTTAGATCCCCAGGTGGAGGCTGAAAGGTTAAGCAGAGCGCTAAAGCGTGTGCCTCCTGAGGAGGAGAAACCAATTTATATAAACTGACGTGTATAGATACAGGTATATAAATTAAATATATATGTAACTATAGATATATAGAGATACATATAGATGCATGAATCTGTCTATGGCTATATCTATAGAGATATACATATGGATGTAGACATGGATAAATATGTAAAAATACATGAACATGTGTATGTAGACATACATGTGGATATCTATCTGTCTAATTACCTATTTATCTATCTACATCGGCCAAAAGAAGCAACGAGACCTTTCCATTTGTAAGGACATGGAACTAGTTAGTATGATGCTAAGCGAAATAAGTCAGTCAGAAAAAGACAGCTACCATCGCATAATTTCATTCCTGTGTGGAACCGAAGAAACAAAGAAGCAAGGGGAAAAGGTGAGAGGTAAAGTAAGACTCTCTTAGGACTCTCTGCCAGGAGACTTTTTAAGAGCTCTCCCACGGAAAACTCCATACCTCTCTCCCCAGCCCCTGACTCCCTACGAAAGCTCCAACTCTCTCTTCTCTCTCCCTCTCCCTGTTTTCCTCCTACACTCTGGTTAATCTAACTCTATGTGAGGGCTTCTCCTTCACTCCCTGGATGAAGAACTCTGATGACTGGAGCTCATTGACTCCGGCTAGTCTACCTCGGGATAGAGATTTGAAGGAATATTCCCAAGCAGCTGCCGAAACTCCTTTTGTTTCGGGGAACTTCCCTGTCCTCTCTGGCCCGACCTAGACTGCCTAATTCCACTAGTGGAAAACAAAAGAAAACGAAACAAAGAATTCAAAACCAAAGAAAAATACAGATTTGCGACCTGCTCACCTCTCTGAGCTGACTTTTTGGATTTGAGGACCTTGGGGAAACTTTCTTCTCTGCCCGCTGCACCCATGCTGTCCTCCCTTTCCCCTCCCCCCGTTTCTATTACTGCCCGGGGTACAGCCTAGGTCTCCGGCAGGCCTGAGCGGCACCCTCCCACGCGCCGTCCACTCAGCCCTCAGAGGAGACTGCAGCACTGCCGGGGGCTTCAGCCCCGGGAGCCTCCGGGGACCTCGACCTAACCCTATCCCTAAGTCACAACCTAGCCCTCACCCTCACCCTACCGTGAACTCACACCTTAACCCTACACCTGACCCGCCCCTGCCCCAGGCCCCTTATTTCAGCCCTCCAAGGAGATCCCTGGACTGGTGTGGCTTCGGCCCAGGAGACGTCCCTGGACCGAACCCTAACGCTAGCCGAGGACCTCTCCCCATGGGGATCTCGTTCCCAGGTCTGAGAATGCCAGGTACTTGGGAGCCAGAAACGGAGGAGGATTAATCGGCGTGGAATGTGGAACACCGACGTGCCATTTTTGAACCTGGGACGGAGCGACACACAGGGATTCCGGAGCCCATCCCCAGCCCGGCCTGGGTAGGAGGCTGGCCCTGGACCCAGTGATCAAGCGTGAGCGACACCCTCCCAGGTGCCCTCATCTGCGCCCTCCAGGGAGACCGCAGCGCTGCTGGGCGTTCAGCCCCTGCAGCCTCCAGGGACCTAACCCTAACCCTAAGCCTCGACCTAGCCCTAACGCTAAGCCTACCCCGAACTCTCACCGTAACCCTCCGCCTGACCCGCACCGGCATAAGGGCCCTCATTGCAGTCCTCCAGGGAGATCACGGGAGTGGCGTCGCTTCGGGCCTGAAGACATCCCTGGACCGAAGCCTAACCCTCGCCATGGCCGTCTCCCCACGGGGACCCCATTCCTCGATCTCTGAACTCCAGGCACCTGGGGCCCAGAAGCGGTGCAGGATTCCTCCACGTGGAACACAGAACATCACCGAGTCCTTTGCGGGGCTCGGATGGAGGTACACAAGGGGAGTCTGGGGGCCCCACCGTAGCCCGCCCTGAGTAGGAGCCTGGACTTGGAACCCAGACACGCGGCCTGAGCGGCCCCCTCTCATGAGCCCTCAACTCAGCCCTCAGAGGAGACCGCTGCACTGCCAGCGGTTCAGCCCCGGGAGCCTCCAGGGACCTAAGCCTCAACCCAACCGTTAGCCTCAACCTAGCCCTAAAACTATGCCTCGCCCGAACTCTCACCATAACCCTCCACCTGAGCCGCCACGGCCCATAGGCCCTCATTACAGGTCTCTAGGGAGAATACGGGTCTGGCGTCGCTTCCCTGGACGGAACCCTAACCATGACTCTCTCCCCATGGGGACTGCTCTTCTCGCTCTCAGATCGCCAGGATCTGGGGCCCAGAAGTGGAGTAGGATTACTCGGCGTGGAAGATGGAACATCATCATGCCCTTTCCAGGGCTCGGATGGAGGTACACACGGGGAGTCTTGAGGCCCCACCGTAGCCCGCCCTGAGTAGGAGCCTGGACTTGGAACCCAGACACGGGGCCTGAGCGGGCCCCTCTCATGCGCCCTCGACACTGCCTTCAGAGGAGACCGCTGCACTGCCAGCGGTTCAGTCCCGGGAGCCTCCAGTGTCCGAAACCTAAGTCTAACCCTCAGCCTCAACCTAGCCCTCACTGTAAGCCAACCCCGAACTCTTGCCATAACCCCACACCTGACCCACACTCGCGCATGGGTCCTCATAGGAGTCCTCCAGGGAGATGAGGGGACTGGAGTCGCTTACGGCCCCAAAGACATCCCTGGACCGAACCCTAACCCTAACCCTAGCCCTAGCCCTAGCCATGGCTCTCCCCATGGGGACCCCATTCCTCAGTTTCAGAACGCGAGGCACCTGGGGCCCAGTAGCGGAGTTGGCTTCGAGGGCACGGCACGTGGGACACCAGCATGCGCTCTCCAGTGCTCGGATGGAGGTAGATCAGGGCTCGAGGCCCTACCCTAGCCCGGCCTGAGTAGGAGCCTGGTCTTGGAACGCAAGGACGAGGCCTGAGCGACATCCGCC
The DNA here is from genome assembly GCA_030068075.1 of Paguma larvata. NCBI lineage: Eukaryota > Metazoa > Chordata > Mammalia > Carnivora > Viverridae > Paguma > Paguma larvata. Next base: position 39,717 of record JAINVK010000342.1, on the reverse strand, counting down.
CTTGTGCCCTCAACTCAGCCCTCAGAGGAGACCGCTGCACTGACAGCGCTTCAGCCCCGGGAGCCTCCAGGGAACTCACCGTAACCCTACCCGTAAGCCTCAACCTAGCCCTCACCCTAACCCTACCACGAACTCTCAGAGACCATAGACCCGCACCTGCGCATGGCCCCTTATTTCAGGGAGATCACTGCACTGGCGTCGCTTCAGCCCTAGAGACGTCCCTGGACAGAACCCGGACACTAGCCTACGCCCTCTCCCCATCGAGAACCCATTACCAGGTCTGGGCACGCCAGGATCCTCGGGTCAAGTATCGTTACAGCATTTCTCCATGTGGAACATGGAACATCACCATGGCATTGCCAGTCTCGAATGGAGCTACCCAAGGGAGGTCCTGAGGCCCATCCCTAGCCCGGCCTGGGTACGTGGATGGCCCTGGAACACAGAGACTAAGCCTTGAGTGGCCCCATCCCACGCGCCCTCATCTCAGCCCTCAGACCAGACCGCTGCACTGCTCTTCAGCACCGGGAGCCTCCAGGGACCTAACCCTCAACCTAACCGTAAGCCTCAACCTAGCCCTAACCCTAAGCCTACCCCGAACTCTCACCAGAACACTACACCTGACCGGCAACCACGCATGGGCCCTCATTTCAGTCCTCCAGGGAGAACACGGGCCTGGCGTCACTTCCCTGGACTGAACCCTAACCCTAGGCATGACTCTCTCCCCGTGGGGACCCCATTCCACGGTGTCAGATGGCCAGGCATCTGGGTCCCAGAAGCGGTGCAGGATTTTTCGGCGTGGAAGATGGAACATCATCATGGCCTTTCCAGAGCTCGGATGGAGGTACACAAGGGGAGTAAGAGGCCACACCCTGGCCCGGCCTGAGTAGGAGCCTGGATTTGGAGCCCGGAGACGGGGCCTGTGCCAGAGACCAGAAGACGATAGCCCTGATGGCGATGCCCGGGGGGAAGACCTAAGTTTCAAAGGCCATTTGCCCAGAGCCTGGACCCTGCCGGAAGGCAAAGGTGTCTACAGGCCGGTGCTGGGCAGGGAAGCCATGGAGCTGTGGTTTCCAATCCGAGTTGTCCTGTTTGTCCCCAGAGGATGGCTGGTTAGCCAAAGACGGGTAAGCTTCCTCAGAGGAGGAACAACCTAAGACAGGCACAGTCGCAATGGGGCTAGCAGGAAAATCTGTGCAGGGTCTAAGCAGCATCTTTAACCTGGGTCTAAAGAAGAACTCTCAAGAATAAGCGCCTGCTGCGATAGCTGCAGGGTGAAGCAAAAGGGCTCCAACGGCCCTCCTCCCCGAGCCAGAATAGGTTCTGACCTGTTTATTTAGTGTTCTAAGTCTTAGAGACCTAGAGCGTTGATGATCGTAGAAGTAAAAAGAAAATCATTCAATAGGAGTGACATAAAATATCATTCCTAATCTTTTCTCACTGTACTCAAGAGTGCAACCCGACCCTGGGGCATGTAGTAATTGCTGCAGGTTTCGGGTTCAGATACTATTCATGGTCAGTAGATAATAAGGAATCTTAAGAGAAAACTCTAGAGAAAACGGGTTTTTCACATAATCTTTTGACTGTAGCCAGAGCCTTTAATTGATAGTCCGTATACTTTGTTCTTATCCTCCCAACCCATAGTATTTACCAGAAGGTATTCGTTAGTTCTACTTTGATTGCATGGGAGCTGTTTTTTTACCCTCATACACAAATTGCTTAAACATTCTATGGAACCTTGAGAAACAAGCATGTTTTAATCAGTTTTTTACCAGGAACCTTAAGACACAAGCATGTTTTTTTTTTAATTTGACTCAGAACCTTGAGAAACTGGAGTGATTTCATCCTGCCAATCCATGCAGGATGTGTGCTTGCTGTGTTTAGAGAAAATGCATGAAAACCCTAAAGAAAAAAAAAAACAACACTTTGAGCAGTCCGGATCAGAGGCTGTCTCCAGAGCAGTCCAAATAAGAGACTGACTCCGCGTCTTCTCTCGCGCCCAGACCAACCCTCACGCAGGTGAAACCCTGGACCAGCCGGGTGTCCCGATGGAAGGAGCTGGCCTCCTCTCAGGACGAACCCCGGCAGTTGGCGGCCGAACAGGGACCTGACGTGCGATCTCTGGAAATAAGGCTATCAGGTAAGTTTTGCGGGTGGGTGCTGGGATCTCGTGCCAGGGGTAACTGCAGACCCCTCTGTGGCCGCACTGAGTTGGAAGGCTCGAGTAACTTAAGGTAAGAATAAGCTAGGACCCTAGAGGCGGTCGAGCGGCAATGGGCAATACCGGGTCCAGAGAACGGAAAATGTTTCTAGAAACACTTGTACCAATGTTAAGACAAAGAAGAAGAAAAGTAAATTCCTCGCAAATAGCTAGGTTTTTACCTTTTGTACGGGAACAATGTCCCTGGTTTCCAGAAGAGGGGACAATGAATGTGGAGACATGGGAAAAAGTAGGAAAACCATCGAACACTTATTGCACCTCGCACGGACCTGAAAAGGTCCCAGTTGATGCTTCCGCTCTCTGGAATCTAATCAGAGATGCTTTAGATCCTGTCCGTGAAGGGACCAAGTTGAATTCTACCTGTGAACCTGACGTGAAACAACTCCTTTGTCACCAAGACCAAACACTCCTACTGCTCCCATAGCTGCACATTTAGAAGATTCATTTGATGACGATGATGATGGTTTGGGGGTTGAAGGAAACCAAATAGATTTGGGAGAAGAGGAAATAAAACCTGCTGAGGGAAAGGAAACGGGAAACTTTTACATGGCTATTGAAAGAAAGAAGAATAGTTTTCCAGCACCTTTTGGTACATTCCACGAAAGGGCTGCTAATGCTTTCTCTTTACGGAATCTTGTCAGGGGTGCCTTTAGATCCCCAGGTGGAGGCTGAAAGGTTAAGCAGAGCGCTAAAGCGTGTGCCTCCTGAGGAGGAGAAACCAATTTATATAAACTGACGTGTATAGATACAGGTATATAAATTAAATATATATGTAACTATAGATATATAGAGATACATATAGATGCATGAATCTGTCTATGGCTATATCTATAGAGATATACATATGGATGTAGACATGGATAAATATGTAAAAATACATGAACATGTGTATGTAGACATACATGTGGATATCTATCTGTCTAATTACCTATTTATCTATCTACATCGGCCAAAAGAAGCAACGAGACCTTTCCATTTGTAAGGACATGGAACTAGTTAGTATGATGCTAAGCGAAATAAGTCAGTCAGAAAAAGACAGCTACCATCGCATAATTTCATTCCTGTGTGGAACCGAAGAAACAAAGAAGCAAGGGGAAAAGGTGAGAGGTAAAGTAAGACTCTCTTAGGACTCTCTGCCAGGAGACTTTTTAAGAGCTCTCCCACGGAAAACTCCATACCTCTCTCCCCAGCCCCTGACTCCCTACGAAAGCTCCAACTCTCTCTTCTCTCTCCCTCTCCCTGTTTTCCTCCTACACTCTGGTTAATCTAACTCTATGTGAGGGCTTCTCCTTCACTCCCTGGATGAAGAACTCTGATGACTGGAGCTCATTGACTCCGGCTAGTCTACCTCGGGATAGAGATTTGAAGGAATATTCCCAAGCAGCTGCCGAAACTCCTTTTGTTTCGGGGAACTTCCCTGTCCTCTCTGGCCCGACCTAGACTGCCTAATTCCACTAGTGGAAAACAAAAGAAAACGAAACAAAGAATTCAAAACCAAAGAAAAATACAGATTTGCGACCTGCTCACCTCTCTGAGCTGACTTTTTGGATTTGAGGACCTTGGGGAAACTTTCTTCTCTGCCCGCTGCACCCATGCTGTCCTCCCTTTCCCCTCCCCCCGTTTCTATTACTGCCCGGGGTACAGCCTAGGTCTCCGGCAGGCCTGAGCGGCACCCTCCCACGCGCCGTCCACTCAGCCCTCAGAGGAGACTGCAGCACTGCCGGGGGCTTCAGCCCCGGGAGCCTCCGGGGACCTCGACCTAACCCTATCCCTAAGTCACAACCTAGCCCTCACCCTCACCCTACCGTGAACTCACACCTTAACCCTACACCTGACCCGCCCCTGCCCCAGGCCCCTTATTTCAGCCCTCCAAGGAGATCCCTGGACTGGTGTGGCTTCGGCCCAGGAGACGTCCCTGGACCGAACCCTAACGCTAGCCGAGGACCTCTCCCCATGGGGATCTCGTTCCCAGGTCTGAGAATGCCAGGTACTTGGGAGCCAGAAACGGAGGAGGATTAATCGGCGTGGAATGTGGAACACCGACGTGCCATTTTTGAACCTGGGACGGAGCGACACACAGGGATTCCGGAGCCCATCCCCAGCCCGGCCTGGGTAGGAGGCTGGCCCTGGACCCAGTGATCAAGCGTGAGCGACACCCTCCCAGGTGCCCTCATCTGCGCCCTCCAGGGAGACCGCAGCGCTGCTGGGCGTTCAGCCCCTGCAGCCTCCAGGGACCTAACCCTAACCCTAAGCCTCGACCTAGCCCTAACGCTAAGCCTACCCCGAACTCTCACCGTAACCCTCCGCCTGACCCGCACCGGCATAAGGGCCCTCATTGCAGTCCTCCAGGGAGATCACGGGAGTGGCGTCGCTTCGGGCCTGAAGACATCCCTGGACCGAAGCCTAACCCTCGCCATGGCCGTCTCCCCACGGGGACCCCATTCCTCGATCTCTGAACTCCAGGCACCTGGGGCCCAGAAGCGGTGCAGGATTCCTCCACGTGGAACACAGAACATCACCGAGTCCTTTGCGGGGCTCGGATGGAGGTACACAAGGGGAGTCTGGGGGCCCCACCGTAGCCCGCCCTGAGTAGGAGCCTGGACTTGGAACCCAGACACGCGGCCTGAGCGGCCCCCTCTCATGAGCCCTCAACTCAGCCCTCAGAGGAGACCGCTGCACTGCCAGCGGTTCAGCCCCGGGAGCCTCCAGGGACCTAAGCCTCAACCCAACCGTTAGCCTCAACCTAGCCCTAAAACTATGCCTCGCCCGAACTCTCACCATAACCCTCCACCTGAGCCGCCACGGCCCATAGGCCCTCATTACAGGTCTCTAGGGAGAATACGGGTCTGGCGTCGCTTCCCTGGACGGAACCCTAACCATGACTCTCTCCCCATGGGGACTGCTCTTCTCGCTCTCAGATCGCCAGGATCTGGGGCCCAGAAGTGGAGTAGGATTACTCGGCGTGGAAGATGGAACATCATCATGCCCTTTCCAGGGCTCGGATGGAGGTACACACGGGGAGTCTTGAGGCCCCACCGTAGCCCGCCCTGAGTAGGAGCCTGGACTTGGAACCCAGACACGGGGCCTGAGCGGGCCCCTCTCATGCGCCCTCGACACTGCCTTCAGAGGAGACCGCTGCACTGCCAGCGGTTCAGTCCCGGGAGCCTCCAGTGTCCGAAACCTAAGTCTAACCCTCAGCCTCAACCTAGCCCTCACTGTAAGCCAACCCCGAACTCTTGCCATAACCCCACACCTGACCCACACTCGCGCATGGGTCCTCATAGGAGTCCTCCAGGGAGATGAGGGGACTGGAGTCGCTTACGGCCCCAAAGACATCCCTGGACCGAACCCTAACCCTAACCCTAGCCCTAGCCCTAGCCATGGCTCTCCCCATGGGGACCCCATTCCTCAGTTTCAGAACGCGAGGCACCTGGGGCCCAGTAGCGGAGTTGGCTTCGAGGGCACGGCACGTGGGACACCAGCATGCGCTCTCCAGTGCTCGGATGGAGGTAGATCAGGGCTCGAGGCCCTACCCTAGCCCGGCCTGAGTAGGAGCCTGGTCTTGGAACGCAAGGACGAGGCCTGAGCGACATCCGCCCTTGTGCCCTCAACTCAGCCCTCAGAGGAGACCGCTGCACTGACAGCGCTTCAGCCCCGGGAGCCTCCAGGGAACTCACCGTAACCCTACCCGTAAGCCTCAACCTAGCCCTCACCCTAACCCTACCACGAACTCTCAGAGACCATAGACCCGCACCTGCGCATGGCCCCTTATTTCAGGGAGATCACTGCACTGGCGTCGCTTCAGCCCTAGAGACGTCCCTGGACAGAACCCGGACACTAGCCTACGCCCTCTCCCCATCGAGAACCCATTACCAGGTCTGGGCACGCCAGGATCCTCGGGTCAAGTATCGTTACAGCATTTCTCCATGTGGAACATGGAACATCACCATGGCATTGCCAGTCTCGAATGGAGCTACCCAAGGGAGGTCCTGAGGCCCATCCCTAGCCCGGCCTGGGTACGTGGATGGCCCTGGAACACAGAGACTAAGCCTTGAGTGGCCCCATCCCACGCGCCCTCATCTCAGCCCTCAGACCAGACCGCTGCACTGCTCTTCAGCACCGGGAGCCTCCAGGGACCTAACCCTCAACCTAACCGTAAGCCTCAACCTAGCCCTAACCCTAAGCCTACCCCGAACTCTCACCAGAACACTACACCTGACCGGCAACCACGCATGGGCCCTCATTTCAGTCCTCCAGGGAGAACACGGGCCTGGCGTCACTTCCCTGGACTGAACCCTAACCCTAGGCATGACTCTCTCCCCGTGGGGACCCCATTCCACGGTGTCAGATGGCCAGGCATCTGGGTCCCAGAAGCGGTGCAGGATTTTTCGGCGTGGAAGATGGAACATCATCATGGCCTTTCCAGAGCTCGGATGGAGGTACACAAGGGGAGTAAGAGGCCACACCCTGGCCCGGCCTGAGTAGGAGCCTGGATTTGGAGCCCGGAGACGGGGCCTGTGCCAGAGACCAGAAGACGATAGCCCTGATGGCGATGCCCGGGGGGAAGACCTAAGTTTCAAAGGCCATTTGCCCAGAGCCTGGACCCTGCCGGAAGGCAAAGGTGTCTACAGGCCGGTGCTGGGCAGGGAAGCCATGGAGCTGTGGTTTCCAATCCGAGTTGTCCTGTTTGTCCCCAGAGGATGGCTGGTTAGCCAAAGACGGGTAAGCTTCCTCAGAGGAGGAACAACCTAAGACAGGCACAGTCGCAATGGGGCTAGCAGGAAAATCTGTGCAGGGTCTAAGCAGCATCTTTAACCTGGGTCTAAAGAAGAACTCTCAAGAATAAGCGCCTGCTGCGATAGCTGCAGGGTGAAGCAAAAGGGCTCCAACGGCCCTCCTCCCCGAGCCAGAATAGGTTCTGACCTGTTTATTTAGTGTTCTAAGTCTTAGAGACCTAGAGCGTTGATGATCGTAGAAGTAAAAAGAAAATCATTCAATAGGAGTGACATAAAATATCATTCCTAATCTTTTCTCACTGTACTCAAGAGTGCAACCCGACCCTGGGGCATGTAGTAATTGCTGCAGGTTTCGGGTTCAGATACTATTCATGGTCAGTAGATAATAAGGAATCTTAAGAGAAAACTCTAGAGAAAACGGGTTTTTCACATAATCTTTTGACTGTAGCCAGAGCCTTTAATTGATAGTCCGTATACTTTGTTCTTATCCTCCCAACCCATAGTATTTACCAGAAGGTATTCGTTAGTTCTACTTTGATTGCATGGGAGCTGTTTTTTTACCCTCATACACAAATTGCTTAAACATTCTATGGAACCTTGAGAAACAAGCATGTTTTAATCAGTTTTTTACCAGGAACCTTAAGACACAAGCATGTTTTTTTTTTAATTTGACTCAGAACCTTGAGAAACTGGAGTGATTTCATCCTGCCAATCCATGCAGGATGTGTGCTTGCTGTGTTTAGAGAAAATGCATGAAAACCCTAAAGAAAAAAAAAAACAACACTTTGAGCAGTCCGGATCAGAGGCTGTCTCCAGAGCAGTCCAAATAAGAGACTGACTCCGCGTCTTCTCTCGCGCCCAGACCAACCCTCACGCAGGTGAAACCCTGGACCAGCCGGGTGTCCCGATGGAAGGAGCTGGCCTCCTCTCAGGACGAACCCCGGCAGTTGGCGGCCGAACAGGGACCTGACGTGCGATCTCTGGAAATAAGGCTATCAGGTAAGTTTTGCGGGTGGGTGCTGGGATCTCGTGCCAGGGGTAACTGCAGACCCCTCTGTGGCCGCACTGAGTTGGAAGGCTCGAGTAACTTAAGGTAAGAATAAGCTAGGACCCTAGAGGCGGTCGAGCGGCAATGGGCAATACCGGGTCCAGAGAACGGAAAATGTTTCTAGAAACACTTGTACCAATGTTAAGACAAAGAAGAAGAAAAGTAAATTCCTCGCAAATAGCTAGGTTTTTACCTTTTGTACGGGAACAATGTCCCTGGTTTCCAGAAGAGGGGACAATGAATGTGGAGACATGGGAAAAAGTAGGAAAACCATCGAACACTTATTGCACCTCGCACGGACCTGAAAAGGTCCCAGTTGATGCTTCCGCTCTCTGGAATCTAATCAGAGATGCTTTAGATCCTGTCCGTGAAGGGACCAAGTTGAATTCTACCTGTGAACCTGACGTGAAACAACTCCTTTGTCACCAAGACCAAACACTCCTACTGCTCCCATAGCTGCACATTTAGAAGATTCATTTGATGACGATGATGATGGTTTGGGGGTTGAAGGAAACCAAATAGATTTGGGAGAAGAGGAAATAAAACCTGCTGAGGGAAAGGAAACGGGAAACTTTTACATGGCTATTGAAAGAAAGAAGAATAGTTTTCCAGCACCTTTTGGTACATTCCACGAAAGGGCTGCTAATGCTTTCTCTTTACGGAATCTTGTCAGGGGTGCCTTTAGATCCCCAGGTGGAGGCTGAAAGGTTAAGCAGAGCGCTAAAGCGTGTGCCTCCTGAGGAGGAGAAACCAATTTATATAAACTGACGTGTATAGATACAGGTATATAAATTAAATATATATGTAACTATAGATATATAGAGATACATATAGATGCATGAATCTGTCTATGGCTATATCTATAGAGATATACATATGGATGTAGACATGGATAAATATGTAAAAATACATGAACATGTGTATGTAGACATACATGTGGATATCTATCTGTCTAATTACCTATTTATCTATCTACATCGGCCAAAAGAAGCAACGAGACCTTTCCATTTGTAAGGACATGGAACTAGTTAGTATGATGCTAAGCGAAATAAGTCAGTCAGAAAAAGACAGCTACCATCGCATAATTTCATTCCTGTGTGGAACCGAAGAAACAAAGAAGCAAGGGGAAAAGGTGAGAGGTAAAGTAAGACTCTCTTAGGACTCTCTGCCAGGAGACTTTTTAAGAGCTCTCCCACGGAAAACTCCATACCTCTCTCCCCAGCCCCTGACTCCCTACGAAAGCTCCAACTCTCTCTTCTCTCTCCCTCTCCCTGTTTTCCTCCTACACTCTGGTTAATCTAACTCTATGTGAGGGCTTCTCCTTCACTCCCTGGATGAAGAACTCTGATGACTGGAGCTCATTGACTCCGGCTAGTCTACCTCGGGATAGAGATTTGAAGGAATATTCCCAAGCAGCTGCCGAAACTCCTTTTGTTTCGGGGAACTTCCCTGTCCTCTCTGGCCCGACCTAGACTGCCTAATTCCACTAGTGGAAAACAAAAGAAAACGAAACAAAGAATTCAAAACCAAAGAAAAATACAGATTTGCGACCTGCTCACCTCTCTGAGCTGACTTTTTGGATTTGAGGACCTTGGGGAAACTTTCTTCTCTGCCCGCTGCACCCATGCTGTCCTCCCTTTCCCCTCCCCCCGTTTCTATTACTGCCCGGGGTACAGCCTAGGTCTCCGGCAGGCCTGAGCGGCACCCTCCCACGCGCCGTCCACTCAGCCCTCAGAGGAGACTGCAGCACTGCCGGGGGCTTCAGCCCCGGGAGCCTCCGGGGACCTCGACCTAACCCTATCCCTAAGTCACAACCTAGCCCTCACCCTCACCCTACCGTGAACTCACACCTTAACCCTACACCTGACCCGCCCCTGCCCCAGGCCCCTTATTTCAGCCCTCCAAGGAGATCCCTGGACTGGTGTGGCTTCGGCCCAGGAGACGTCCCTGGACCGAACCCTAACGCTAGCCGAGGACCTCTCCCCATGGGGATCTCGTTCCCAGGTCTGAGAATGCCAGGTACTTGGGAGCCAGAAACGGAGGAGGATTAATCGGCGTGGAATGTGGAACACCGACGTGCCATTTTTGAACCTGGGACGGAGCGACACACAGGGATTCCGGAGCCCATCCCCAGCCCGGCCTGGGTAGGAGGCTGGCCCTGGACCCAGTGATCAAGCGTGAGCGACACCCTCCCAGGTGCCCTCATCTGCGCCCTCCAGGGAGACCGCAGCGCTGCTGGGCGTTCAGCCCCTGCAGCCTCCAGGGACCTAACCCTAACCCTAAGCCTCGACCTAGCCCTAACGCTAAGCCTACCCCGAACTCTCACCGTAACCCTCCGCCTGACCCGCACCGGCATAAGGGCCCTCATTGCAGTCCTCCAGGGAGATCACGGGAGTGGCGTCGCTTCGGGCCTGAAGACATCCCTGGACCGAAGCCTAACCCTCGCCATGGCCGTCTCCCCACGGGGACCCCATTCCTCGATCTCTGAACTCCAGGCACCTGGGGCCCAGAAGCGGTGCAGGATTCCTCCACGTGGAACACAGAACATCACCGAGTCCTTTGCGGGGCTCGGATGGAGGTACACAAGGGGAGTCTGGGGGCCCCACCGTAGCCCGCCCTGAGTAGGAGCCTGGACTTGGAACCCAGACACGCGGCCTGAGCGGCCCCCTCTCATGAGCCCTCAACTCAGCCCTCAGAGGAGACCGCTGCACTGCCAGCGGTTCAGCCCCGGGAGCCTCCAGGGACCTAAGCCTCAACCCAACCGTTAGCCTCAACCTAGCCCTAAAACTATGCCTCGCCCGAACTCTCACCATAACCCTCCACCTGAGCCGCCACGGCCCATAGGCCCTCATTACAGGTCTCTAGGGAGAATACGGGTCTGGCGTCGCTTCCCTGGACGGAACCCTAACCATGACTCTCTCCCCATGGGGACTGCTCTTCTCGCTCTCAGATCGCCAGGATCTGGGGCCCAGAAGTGGAGTAGGATTACTCGGCGTGGAAGATGGAACATCATCATGCCCTTTCCAGGGCTCGGATGGAGGTACACACGGGGAGTCTTGAGGCCCCACCGTAGCCCGCCCTGAGTAGGAGCCTGGACTTGGAACCCAGACACGGGGCCTGAGCGGGCCCCTCTCATGCGCCCTCGACACTGCCTTCAGAGGAGACCGCTGCACTGCCAGCGGTTCAGTCCCGGGAGCCTCCAGTGTCCGAAACCTAAGTCTAACCCTCAGCCTCAACCTAGCCCTCACTGTAAGCCAACCCCGAACTCTTGCCATAACCCCACACCTGACCCACACTCGCGCATGGGTCCTCATAGGAGTCCTCCAGGGAGATGAGGGGACTGGAGTCGCTTACGGCCCCAAAGACATCCCTGGACCGAACCCTAACCCTAACCCTAGCCCTAGCCCTAGCCATGGCTCTCCCCATGGGGACCCCATTCCTCAGTTTCAGAACGCGAGGCACCTGGGGCCCAGTAGCGGAGTTGGCTTCGAGGGCACGGCACGTGGGACACCAGCATGCGCTCTCCAGTGCTCGGATGGAGGTAGATCAGGGCTCGAGGCCCTACCCTAGCCCGGCCTGAGTAGGAGCCTGGTCTTGGAACGCAAGGACGAGGCCTGAGCGACATCCGCCCTTGTGCCCTCAACTCAGCCCTCAGAGGAGACCGCTGCACTGACAGCGCTTCAGCCCCGGGAGCCTCCAGGGAACTCACCGTAACCCTACCCGTAAGCCTCAACCTAGCCCTCACCCTAACCCTACCACGAACTCTCAGAGACCATAGACCCGCACCTGCGCATGGCCCCTTATTTCAGGGAGATCACTGCACTGGCGTCGCTTCAGCCCTAGAGACGTCCCTGGACAGAACCCGGACACTAGCCTACGCCCTCTCCCCATCGAGAACCCATTACCAGGTCTGGGCACGCCAGGATCCTCGGGTCAAGTATCGTTACAGCATTTCTCCATGTGGAACATGGAACATCACCATGGCATTGCCAGTCTCGAATGGAGCTACCCAAGGGAGGTCCTGAGGCCCATCCCTAGCCCGGCCTGGGTACGTGGATGGCCCTGGAACACAGAGACTAAGCCTTGAGTGGCCCCATCCCACGCGCCCTCATCTCAGCCCTCAGACCAGACCGCTGCACTGCTCTTCAGCACCGGGAGCCTCCAGGGACCTAACCCTCAACCTAACCGTAAGCCTCAACCTAGCCCTAACCCTAAGCCTACCCCGAACTCTCACCAGAACACTACACCTGACCGGCAACCACGCATGGGCCCTCATTTCAGTCCTCCAGGGAGAACACGGGCCTGGCGTCACTTCCCTGGACTGAACCCTAACCCTAGGCATGACTCTCTCCCCGTGGGGACCCCATTCCACGGTGTCAGATGGCCAGGCATCTGGGTCCCAGAAGCGGTGCAGGATTTTTCGGCGTGGAAGATGGAACATCATCATGGCCTTTCCAGAGCTCGGATGGAGGTACACAAGGGGAGTAAGAGGCCACACCCTGGCCCGGCCTGAGTAGGAGCCTGGATTTGGAGCCCGGAGACGGGGCCTGTGCCAGAGACCAGAAGACGATAGCCCTGATGGCGATGCCCGGGGGGAAGACCTAAGTTTCAAAGGCCATTTGCCCAGAGCCTGGACCCTGCCGGAAGGCAAAGGTGTCTACAGGCCGGTGCTGGGCAGGGAAGCCATGGAGCTGTGGTTTCCAATCCGAGTTGTCCTGTTTGTCCCCAGAGGATGGCTGGTTAGCCAAAGACGGGTAAGCTTCCTCAGAGGAGGAACAACCTAAGACAGGCACAGTCGCAATGGGGCTAGCAGGAAAATCTGTGCAGGGTCTAAGCAGCATCTTTAACCTGGGTCTAAAGAAGAACTCTCAAGAATAAGCGCCTGCTGCGATAGCTGCAGGGTGAAGCAAAAGGGCTCCAACGGCCCTCCTCCCCGAGCCAGAATAGGTTCTGACCTGTTTATTTAGTGTTCTAAGTCTTAGAGACCTAGAGCGTTGATGATCGTAGAAGTAAAAAGAAAATCATTCAATAGGAGTGACATAAAATATCATTCCTAATCTTTTCTCACTGTACTCAAGAGTGCAACCCGACCCTGGGGCATGTAGTAATTGCTGCAGGTTTCGGGTTCAGATACTATTCATGGTCAGTAGATAATAAGGAATCTTAAGAGAAAACTCTAGAGAAAACGGGTTTTTCACATAATCTTTTGACTGTAGCCAGAGCCTTTAATTGATAGTCCGTATACTTTGTTCTTATCCTCCCAACCCATAGTATTTACCAGAAGGTATTCGTTAGTTCTACTTTGATTGCATGGGAGCTGTTTTTTTACCCTCATACACAAATTGCTTAAACATTCTATGGAACCTTGAGAAAAAAGCATGTTTTAATCAGTTTTTTACCAGGAACCTTAAGACACAAGCATGTTTTTTTTTTAATTTGACTCAGAACCTTGAGAAACTGGAGTGATTTCATCCTGCCAATCCATGCAGGATGTGTGCTTGCTGTGTTTAGAGAAAATGCATGAAAACCCTAAAGAAAAAAAAAAACAACACTTTGAGCAGTCCGGATCAGAGGCTGTCTCCAGAGCAGTCCAAATAAGAGACTGACTCCGCGTCTTCTCTCGCGCCCAGACCAACCCTCACGCAGGTGAAACCCTGGACCAGCCGGGTGTCCCGATGGAAGGAGCTGGCCTCCTCTCAGGACGAACCCCGGCAGTTGGCGGCCGAACAGGGACCTGACGTGCGATCTCTGGAAATAAGGCTATCAGGTAAGTTTTGCGGGTGGGTGCTGGGATCTCGTGCCAGGGGTAACTGCAGACCCCTCTGTGGCCGCACTGAGTTGGAAGGCTCGAGTAACTTAAGGTAAGAATAAGCTAGGACCCTAGAGGCGGTCGAGCGGCAATGGGCAATACCGGGTCCAGAGAACGGAAAATGTTTCTAGAAACACTTGTACCAATGTTAAGACAAAGAAGAAGAAAAGTAAATTCCTCGCAAATAGCTAGGTTTTTACCTTTTGTACGGGAACAATGTCCCTGGTTTCCAGAAGAGGGGACAATGAATGTGGAGACATGGGAAAAAGTAGGAAAACCATCGAACACTTATTGCACCTCGCACGGACCTGAAAAGGTCCCAGTTGATGCTTCCGCTCTCTGGAATCTAATCAGAGATGCTTTAGATCCTGTCCGTGAAGGGACCAAGTTGAATTCTACCTGTGAACCTGACGTGAAACAACTCCTTTGTCACCAAGACCAAACACTCCTACTGCTCCCATAGCTGCACATTTAGAAGATTCATTTGATGACGATGATGATGGTTTGGGGGTTGAAGGAAACCAAATAGATTTGGGAGAAGAGGAAATAAAACCTGCTGAGGGAAAGGAAACGGGAAACTTTTACATGGCTATTGAAAGAAAGAAGAATAGTTTTCCAGCACCTTTTGGTACATTCCACGAAAGGGCTGCTAATGCTTTCTCTTTACGGAATCTTGTCAGGGGTGCCTTTAGATCCCCAGGTGGAGGCTGAAAGGTTAAGCAGAGCGCTAAAGCGTGTGCCTCCTGAGGAGGAGAAACCAATTTATATAAACTGACGTGTATAGATACAGGTATATAAATTAAATATATATGTAACTATAGATATATAGAGATACATATAGATGCATGAATCTGTCTATGGCTATATCTATAGAGATATACATATGGATGTAGACATGGATAAATATGTAAAAATACATGAACATGTGTATGTAGACATACATGTGGATATCTATCTGTCTAATTACCTATTTATCTATCTACATCGGCCAAAAGAAGCAACGAGACCTTTCCATTTGTAAGGACATGGAACTAGTTAGTATGATGCTAAGCGAAATAAGTCAGTCAGAAAAAGACAGCTACCATCGCATAATTTCATTCCTGTGTGGAACCGAAGAAACAAAGAAGCAAGGGGAAAAGGTGAGAGGTAAAGTAAGACTCTCTTAGGACTCTCTGCCAGGAGACTTTTTAAGAGCTCTCCCACGGAAAACTCCATACCTCTCTCCCCAGCCCCTGACTCCCTACGAAAGCTCCAACTCTCTCTTCTCTCTCCCTCTCCCTGTTTTCCTCCTACACTCTGGTTAATCTAACTCTATGTGAGGGCTTCTCCTTCACTCCCTGGATGAAGAACTCTGATGACTGGAGCTCATTGACTCCGGCTAGTCTACCTCGGGATAGAGATTTGAAGGAATATTCCCAAGCAGCTGCCGAAACTCCTTTTGTTTCGGGGAACTTCCCTGTCCTCTCTGGCCCGACCTAGACTGCCTAATTCCACTAGTGGAAAACAAAAGAAAACGAAACAAAGAATTCAAAACCAAAGAAAAATACAGATTTGCGACCTGCTCACCTCTCTGAGCTGACTTTTTGGATTTGAGGACCTTGGGGAAACTTTCTTCTCTGCCCGCTGCACCCATGCTGTCCTCCCTTTCCCCTCCCCCCGTTTCTATTACTGCCCGGGGTACAGCCTAGGTCTCCGGCAGGCCTGAGCGGCACCCTCCCACGCGCCGTCCACTCAGCCCTCAGAGGAGACTGCAGCACTGCCGGGGGCTTCAGCCCCGGGAGCCTCCGGGGACCTCGACCTAACCCTATCCCTAAGTCACAACCTAGCCCTCACCCTCACCCTACCGTGAACTCACACCTTAACCCTACACCTGACCCGCCCCTGCCCCAGGCCCCTTATTTCAGCCCTCCAAGGAGATCCCTGGACTGGTGTGGCTTCGGCCCAGGAGACGTCCCTGGACCGAACCCTAACGCTAGCCGAGGACCTCTCCCCATGGGGATCTCGTTCCCAGGTCTGAGAATGCCAGGTACTTGGGAGCCAGAAACGGAGGAGGATTAATCGGCGTGGAATGTGGAACACCGACGTGCCATTTTTGAACCTGGGACGGAGCGACACACAGGGATTCCGGAGCCCATCCCCAGCCCGGCCTGGGTAGGAGGCTGGCCCTGGACCCAGTGATCAAGCGTGAGCGACACCCTCCCAGGTGCCCTCATCTGCGCCCTCCAGGGAGACCGCAGCGCTGCTGGGCGTTCAGCCCCTGCAGCCTCCAGGGACCTAACCCTAACCCTAAGCCTCGACCTAGCCCTAACGCTAAGCCTACCCCGAACTCTCACCGTAACCCTCCGCCTGACCCGCACCGGCATAAGGGCCCTCATTGCAGTCCTCCAGGGAGATCACGGGAGTGGCGTCGCTTCGGGCCTGAAGACATCCCTGGACCGAAGCCTAACCCTCGCCATGGCCGTCTCCCCACGGGGACCCCATTCCTCGATCTCTGAACTCCAGGCACCTGGGGCCCAGAAGCGGTGCAGGATTCCTCCACGTGGAACACAGAACATCACCGAGTCCTTTGCGGGGCTCGGATGGAGGTACACAAGGGGAGTCTGGGGGCCCCACCGTAGCCCGCCCTGAGTAGGAGCCTGGACTTGGAACCCAGACACGCGGCCTGAGCGGCCCCCTCTCATGAGCCCTCAACTCAGCCCTCAGAGGAGACCGCTGCACTGCCAGCGGTTCAGCCCCGGGAGCCTCCAGGGACCTAAGCCTCAACCCAACCGTTAGCCTCAACCTAGCCCTAAAACTATGCCTCGCCCGAACTCTCACCATAACCCTCCACCTGAGCCGCCACGGCCCATAGGCCCTCATTACAGGTCTCTAGGGAGAATACGGGTCTGGCGTCGCTTCCCTGGACGGAACCCTAACCATGACTCTCTCCCCATGGGGACTGCTCTTCTCGCTCTCAGATCGCCAGGATCTGGGGCCCAGAAGTGGAGTAGGATTACTCGGCGTGGAAGATGGAACATCATCATGCCCTTTCCAGGGCTCGGATGGAGGTACACACGGGGAGTCTTGAGGCCCCACCGTAGCCCGCCCTGAGTAGGAGCCTGGACTTGGAACCCAGACACGGGGCCTGAGCGGGCCCCTCTCATGCGCCCTCGACACTGCCTTCAGAGGAGACCGCTGCACTGCCAGCGGTTCAGTCCCGGGAGCCTCCAGTGTCCGAAACCTAAGTCTAACCCTCAGCCTCAACCTAGCCCTCACTGTAAGCCAACCCCGAACTCTTGCCATAACCCCACACCTGACCCACACTCGCGCATGGGTCCTCATAGGAGTCCTCCAGGGAGATGAGGGGACTGGAGTCGCTTACGGCCCCAAAGACATCCCTGGACCGAACCCTAACCCTAACCCTAGCCCTAGCCCTAGCCATGGCTCTCCCCATGGGGACCCCATTCCTCAGTTTCAGAACGCGAGGCACCTGGGGCCCAGTAGCGGAGTTGGCTTCGAGGGCACGGCACGTGGGACACCAGCATGCGCTCTCCAGTGCTCGGATGGAGGTAGATCAGGGCTCGAGGCCCTACCCTAGCCCGGCCTGAGTAGGAGCCTGGTCTTGGAACGCAAGGACGAGGCCTGAGCGACATCCGCCCTTGTGCCCTCAACTCAGCCCTCAGAGGAGACCGCTGCACTGACAGCGCTTCAGCCCCGGGAGCCTCCAGGGAACTCACCGTAACCCTACCCGTAAGCCTCAACCTAGCCCTCACCCTAACCCTACCACGAACTCTCAGAGACCATAGACCCGCACCTGCGCATGGCCCCTTATTTCAGGGAGATCACTGCACTGGCGTCGCTTCAGCCCTAGAGACGTCCCTGGACAGAACCCGGACACTAGCCTACGCCCTCTCCCCATCGAGAACCCATTACCAGGTCTGGGCACGCCAGGATCCTCGGGTCAAGTATCGTTACAGCATTTCTCCATGTGGAACATGGAACATCACCATGGCATTGCCAGTCTCGAATGGAGCTACCCAAGGGAGGTCCTGAGGCCCATCCCTAGCCCGGCCTGGGTACGTGGATGGCCCTGGAACACAGAGACTAAGCCTTGAGTGGCCCCATCCCACGCGCCCTCATCTCAGCCCTCAGACCAGACCGCTGCACTGCTCTTCAGCACCGGGAGCCTCCAGGGACCTAACCCTCAACCTAACCGTAAGCCTCAACCTAGCCCTAACCCTAAGCCTACCCCGAACTCTCACCAGAACACTACACCTGACCGGCAACCACGCATGGGCCCTCATTTCAGTCCTCCAGGGAGAACACGGGCCTGGCGTCACTTCCCTGGACTGAACCCTAACCCTAGGCATGACTCTCTCCCCGTGGGGACCCCATTCCACGGTGTCAGATGGCCAGGCATCTGGGTCCCAGAAGCGGTGCAGGATTTTTCGGCGTGGAAGATGGAACATCATCATGGCCTTTCCAGAGCTCGGATGGAGGTACACAAGGGGAGTAAGAGGCCACACCCTGGCCCGGCCTGAGTAGGAGCCTGGATTTGGAGCCCGGAGACGGGGCCTGTGCCAGAGACCAGAAGACGATAGCCCTGATGGCGATGCCCGGGGGGAAGACCTAAGTTTCAAAGGCCATTTGCCCAGAGCCTGGACCCTGCCGGAAGGCAAAGGTGTCTACAGGCCGGTGCTGGGCAGGGAAGCCATGGAGCTGTGGTTTCCAATCCGAGTTGTCCTGTTTGTCCCCAGAGGATGGCTGGTTAGCCAAAGACGGGTAAGCTTCCTCAGAGGAGGAACAACCTAAGACAGGCACAGTCGCAATGGGGCTAGCAGGAAAATCTGTGCAGGGTCTAAGCAGCATCTTTAACCTGGGTCTAAAGAAGAACTCTCAAGAATAAGCGCCTGCTGCGATAGCTGCAGGGTGAAGCAAAAGGGCTCCAACGGCCCTCCTCCCCGAGCCAGAATAGGTTCTGACCTGTTTATTTAGTGTTCTAAGTCTTAGAGACCTAGAGCGTTGATGATCGTAGAAGTAAAAAGAAAATCATTCAATAGGAGTGACATAAAATATCATTCCTAATCTTTTCTCACTGTACTCAAGAGTGCAACCCGACCCTGGGGCATGTAGTAATTGCTGCAGGTTTCGGGTTCAGATACTATTCATGGTCAGTAGATAATAAGGAATCTTAAGAGAAAACTCTAGAGAAAACGGGTTTTTCACATAATCTTTTGACTGTAGCCAGAGCCTTTAATTGATAGTCCGTATACTTTGTTCTTATCCTCCCAACCCATAGTATTTACCAGAAGGTATTCGTTAGTTCTACTTTGATTGCATGGGAGCTGTTTTTTTACCCTCATACACAAATTGCTTAAACATTCTATGGAACCTTGAGAAACAAGCATGTTTTAATCAGTTTTTTACCAGGAACCTTAAGACACAAGCATGTTTTTTTTTTAATTTGACTCAGAACCTTGAGAAACTGGAGTGATTTCATCCTGCCAATCCATGCAGGATGTGTGCTTGCTGTGTTTAGAGAAAATGCATGAAAACCCTAAAGAAAAAAAAAAACAACACTTTGAGCAGTCCGGATCAGAGGCTGTCTCCAGAGCAGTCCAAATAAGAGACTGACTCCGCGTCTTCTCTCGCGCCCAGACCAACCCTCACGCAGGTGAAACCCTGGACCAGCCGGGTGTCCCGATGGAAGGAGCTGGCCTCCTCTCAGGACGAACCCCGGCAGTTGGCGGCCGAACAGGGACCTGACGTGCGATCTCTGGAAATAAGGCTATCAGGTAAGTTTTGCGGGTGGGTGCTGGGATCTCGTGCCAGGGGTAACTGCAGACCCCTCTGTGGCCGCACTGAGTTGGAAGGCTCGAGTAACTTAAGGTAAGAATAAGCTAGGACCCTAGAGGCGGTCGAGCGGCAATGGGCAATACCGGGTCCAGAGAACGGAAAATGTTTCTAGAAACACTTGTACCAATGTTAAGACAAAGAAGAAGAAAAGTAAATTCCTCGCAAATAGCTAGGTTTTTACCTTTTGTACGGGAACAATGTCCCTGGTTTCCAGAAGAGGGGACAATGAATGTGGAGACATGGGAAAAAGTAGGAAAACCATCGAACACTTATTGCACCTCGCACGGACCTGAAAAGGTCCCAGTTGATGCTTCCGCTCTCTGGAATCTAATCAGAGATGCTTTAGATCCTGTCCGTGAAGGGACCAAGTTGAATTCTACCTGTGAACCTGACGTGAAACAACTCCTTTGTCACCAAGACCAAACACTCCTACTGCTCCCATAGCTGCACATTTAGAAGATTCATTTGATGACGATGATGATGGTTTGGGGGTTGAAGGAAACCAAATAGATTTGGGAGAAGAGGAAATAAAACCTGCTGAGGGAAAGGAAACGGGAAACTTTTACATGGCTATTGAAAGAAAGAAGAATAGTTTTCCAGCACCTTTTGGTACATTCCACGAAAGGGCTGCTAATGCTTTCTCTTTACGGAATCTTGTCAGGGGTGCCTTTAGATCCCCAGGTGGAGGCTGAAAGGTTAAGCAGAGCGCTAAAGCGTGTGCCTCCTGAGGAGGAGAAACCAATTTATATAAACTGACGTGTATAGATACAGGTATATAAATTAAATATATATGTAACTATAGATATATAGAGATACATATAGATGCATGAATCTGTCTATGGCTATATCTATAGAGATATACATATGGATGTAGACATGGATAAATATGTAAAAATACATGAACATGTGTATGTAGACATACATGTGGATATCTATCTGTCTAATTACCTATTTATCTATCTACATCGGCCAAAAGAAGCAACGAGACCTTTCCATTTGTAAGGACATGGAACTAGTTAGTATGATGCTAAGCGAAATAAGTCAGTCAGAAAAAGACAGCTACCATCGCATAATTTCATTCCTGTGTGGAACCGAAGAAACAAAGAAGCAAGGGGAAAAGGTGAGAGGTAAAGTAAGACTCTCTTAGGACTCTCTGCCAGGAGACTTTTTAAGAGCTCTCCCACGGAAAACTCCATACCTCTCTCCCCAGCCCCTGACTCCCTACGAAAGCTCCAACTCTCTCTTCTCTCTCCCTCTCCCTGTTTTCCTCCTACACTCTGGTTAATCTAACTCTATGTGAGGGCTTCTCCTTCACTCCCTGGATGAAGAACTCTGATGACTGGAGCTCATTGACTCCGGCTAGTCTACCTCGGGATAGAGATTTGAAGGAATATTCCCAAGCAGCTGCCGAAACTCCTTTTGTTTCGGGGAACTTCCCTGTCCTCTCTGGCCCGACCTAGACTGCCTAATTCCACTAGTGGAAAACAAAAGAAAACGAAACAAAGAATTCAAAACCAAAGAAAAATACAGATTTGCGACCTGCTCACCTCTCTGAGCTGACTTTTTGGATTTGAGGACCTTGGGGAAACTTTCTTCTCTGCCCGCTGCACCCATGCTGTCCTCCCTTTCCCCTCCCCCCGTTTCTATTACTGCCCGGGGTACAGCCTAGGTCTCCGGCAGGCCTGAGCGGCACCCTCCCACGCGCCGTCCACTCAGCCCTCAGAGGAGACTGCAGCACTGCCGGGGGCTTCAGCCCCGGGAGCCTCCGGGGACCTCGACCTAACCCTATCCCTAAGTCACAACCTAGCCCTCACCCTCACCCTACCGTGAACTCACACCTTAACCCTACACCTGACCCGCCCCTGCCCCAGGCCCCTTATTTCAGCCCTCCAAGGAGATCCCTGGACTGGTGTGGCTTCGGCCCAGGAGACGTCCCTGGACCGAACCCTAACGCTAGCCGAGGACCTCTCCCCATGGGGATCTCGTTCCCAGGTCTGAGAATGCCAGGTACTTGGGAGCCAGAAACGGAGGAGGATTAATCGGCGTGGAATGTGGAACACCGACGTGCCATTTTTGAACCTGGGACGGAGCGACACACAGGGATTCCGGAGCCCATCCCCAGCCCGGCCTGGGTAGGAGGCTGGCCCTGGACCCAGTGATCAAGCGTGAGCGACACCCTCCCAGGTGCCCTCATCTGCGCCCTCCAGGGAGACCGCAGCGCTGCTGGGCGTTCAGCCCCTGCAGCCTCCAGGGACCTAACCCTAACCCTAAGCCTCGACCTAGCCCTAACGCTAAGCCTACCCCGAACTCTCACCGTAACCCTCCGCCTGACCCGCACCGGCATAAGGGCCCTCATTGCAGTCCTCCAGGGAGATCACGGGAGTGGCGTCGCTTCGGGCCTGAAGACATCCCTGGACCGAAGCCTAACCCTCGCCATGGCCGTCTCCCCACGGGGACCCCATTCCTCGATCTCTGAACTCCAGGCACCTGGGGCCCAGAAGCGGTGCAGGATTCCTCCACGTGGAACACAGAACATCACCGAGTCCTTTGCGGGGCTCGGATGGAGGTACACAAGGGGAGTCTGGGGGCCCCACCGTAGCCCGCCCTGAGTAGGAGCCTGGACTTGGAACCCAGACACGCGGCCTGAGCGGCCCCCTCTCATGAGCCCTCAACTCAGCCCTCAGAGGAGACCGCTGCACTGCCAGCGGTTCAGCCCCGGGAGCCTCCAGGGACCTAAGCCTCAACCCAACCGTTAGCCTCAACCTAGCCCTAAAACTATGCCTCGCCCGAACTCTCACCATAACCCTCCACCTGAGCCGCCACGGCCCATAGGCCCTCATTACAGGTCTCTAGGGAGAATACGGGTCTGGCGTCGCTTCCCTGGACGGAACCCTAACCATGACTCTCTCCCCATGGGGACTGCTCTTCTCGCTCTCAGATCGCCAGGATCTGGGGCCCAGAAGTGGAGTAGGATTACTCGGCGTGGAAGATGGAACATCATCATGCCCTTTCCAGGGCTCGGATGGAGGTACACACGGGGAGTCTTGAGGCCCCACCGTAGCCCGCCCTGAGTAGGAGCCTGGACTTGGAACCCAGACACGGGGCCTGAGCGGGCCCCTCTCATGCGCCCTCGACACTGCCTTCAGAGGAGACCGCTGCACTGCCAGCGGTTCAGTCCCGGGAGCCTCCAGTGTCCGAAACCTAAGTCTAACCCTCAGCCTCAACCTAGCCCTCACTGTAAGCCAACCCCGAACTCTTGCCATAACCCCACACCTGACCCACACTCGCGCATGGGTCCTCATAGGAGTCCTCCAGGGAGATGAGGGGACTGGAGTCGCTTACGGCCCCAAAGACATCCCTGGACCGAACCCTAACCCTAACCCTAGCCCTAGCCCTAGCCATGGCTCTCCCCATGGGGACCCCATTCCTCAGTTTCAGAACGCGAGGCACCTGGGGCCCAGTAGCGGAGTTGGCTTCGAGGGCACGGCACGTGGGACACCAGCATGCGCTCTCCAGTGCTCGGATGGAGGTAGATCAGGGCTCGAGGCCCTACCCTAGCCCGGCCTGAGTAGGAGCCTGGTCTTGGAACGCAAGGACGAGGCCTGAGCGACATCCGCCCTTGTGCCCTCAACTCAGCCCTCAGAGGAGACCGCTGCACTGACAGCGCTTCAGCCCCGGGAGCCTCCAGGGAACTCACCGTAACCCTACCCGTAAGCCTCAACCTAGCCCTCACCCTAACCCTACCACGAACTCTCAGAGACCATAGACCCGCACCTGCGCATGGCCCCTTATTTCAGGGAGATCACTGCACTGGCGTCGCTTCAGCCCTAGAGACGTCCCTGGACAGAACCCGGACACTAGCCTACGCCCTCTCCCCATCGAGAACCCATTACCAGGTCTGGGCACGCCAGGATCCTCGGGTCAAGTATCGTTACAGCATTTCTCCATGTGGAACATGGAACATCACCATGGCATTGCCAGTCTCGAATGGAGCTACCCAAGGGAGGTCCTGAGGCCCATCCCTAGCCCGGCCTGGGTACGTGGATGGCCCTGGAACACAGAGACTAAGCCTTGAGTGGCCCCATCCCACGCGCCCTCATCTCAGCCCTCAGACCAGACCGCTGCACTGCTCTTCAGCACCGGGAGCCTCCAGGGACCTAACCCTCAACCTAACCGTAAGCCTCAACCTAGCCCTAACCCTAAGCCTACCCCGAACTCTCACCAGAACACTACACCTGACCGGCAACCACGCATGGGCCCTCATTTCAGTCCTCCAGGGAGAACACGGGCCTGGCGTCACTTCCCTGGACTGAACCCTAACCCTAGGCATGACTCTCTCCCCGTGGGGACCCCATTCCACGGTGTCAGATGGCCAGGCATCTGGGTCCCAGAAGCGGTGCAGGATTTTTCGGCGTGGAAGATGGAACATCATCATGGCCTTTCCAGAGCTCGGATGGAGGTACACAAGGGGAGTAAGAGGCCACACCCTGGCCCGGCCTGAGTAGGAGCCTGGATTTGGAGCCCGGAGACGGGGCCTGTGCCAGAGACCAGAAGACGATAGCCCTGATGGCGATGCCCGGGGGGAAGACCTAAGTTTCAAAGGCCATTTGCCCAGAGCCTGGACCCTGCCGGAAGGCAAAGGTGTCTACAGGCCGGTGCTGGGCAGGGAAGCCATGGAGCTGTGGTTTCCAATCCGAGTTGTCCTGTTTGTCCCCAGAGGATGGCTGGTTAGCCAAAGACGGGTAAGCTTCCTCAGAGGAGGAACAACCTAAGACAGGCACAGTCGCAATGGGGCTAGCAGGAAAATCTGTGCAGGGTCTAAGCAGCATCTTTAACCTGGGTCTAAAGAAGAACTCTCAAGAATAAGCGCCTGCTGCGATAGCTGCAGGGTGAAGCAAAAGGGCTCCAACGGCCCTCCTCCCCGAGCCAGAATAGGTTCTGACCTGTTTATTTAGTGTTCTAAGTCTTAGAGACCTAGAGCGTTGATGATCGTAGAAGTAAAAAGAAAATCATTCAATAGGAGTGACATAAAATATCATTCCTAATCTTTTCTCACTGTACTCAAGAGTGCAACCCGACCCTGGGGCATGTAGTAATTGCTGCAGGTTTCGGGTTCAGATACTATTCATGGTCAGTAGATAATAAGGAATCTTAAGAGAAAACTCTAGAGAAAACGGGTTTTTCACATAATCTTTTGACTGTAGCCAGAGCCTTTAATTGATAGTCCGTATACTTTGTTCTTATCCTCCCAACCCATAGTATTTACCAGAAGGTATTCGTTAGTTCTACTTTGATTGCATGGGAGCTGTTTTTTTACCCTCATACACAAATTGCTTAAACATTCTATGGAACCTTGAGAAAAAAGCATGTTTTAATCAGTTTTTTACCAGGAACCTTAAGACACAAGCATGTTTTTTTTTTAATTTGACTCAGAACCTTGAGAAACTGGAGTGATTTCATCCTGCCAATCCATGCAGGATGTGTGCTTGCTGTGTTTAGAGAAAATGCATGAAAACCCTAAAGAAAAAAAAAAACAACACTTTGAGCAGTCCGGATCAGAGGCTGTCTCCAGAGCAGTCCAAATAAGAGACTGACTCCGCGTCTTCTCTCGCGCCCAGACCAACCCTCACGCAGGTGAAACCCTGGACCAGCCGGGTGTCCCGATGGAAGGAGCTGGCCTCCTCTCAGGACGAACCCCGGCAGTTGGCGGCCGAACAGGGACCTGACGTGCGATCTCTGGAAATAAGGCTATCAGGTAAGTTTTGCGGGTGGGTGCTGGGATCTCGTGCCAGGGGTAACTGCAGACCCCTCTGTGGCCGCACTGAGTTGGAAGGCTCGAGTAACTTAAGGTAAGAATAAGCTAGGACCCTAGAGGCGGTCGAGCGGCAATGGGCAATACCGGGTCCAGAGAACGGAAAATGTTTCTAGAAACACTTGTACCAATGTTAAGACAAAGAAGAAGAAAAGTAAATTCCTCGCAAATAGCTAGGTTTTTACCTTTTGTACGGGAACAATGTCCCTGGTTTCCAGAAGAGGGGACAATGAATGTGGAGACATGGGAAAAAGTAGGAAAACCATCGAACACTTATTGCACCTCGCACGGACCTGAAAAGGTCCCAGTTGATGCTTCCGCTCTCTGGAATCTAATCAGAGATGCTTTAGATCCTGTCCGTGAAGGGACCAAGTTGAATTCTACCTGTGAACCTGACGTGAAACAACTCCTTTGTCACCAAGACCAAACACTCCTACTGCTCCCATAGCTGCACATTTAGAAGATTCATTTGATGACGATGATGATGGTTTGGGGGTTGAAGGAAACCAAATAGATTTGGGAGAAGAGGAAATAAAACCTGCTGAGGGAAAGGAAACGGGAAACTTTTACATGGCTATTGAAAGAAAGAAGAATAGTTTTCCAGCACCTTTTGGTACATTCCACGAAAGGGCTGCTAATGCTTTCTCTTTACGGAATCTTGTCAGGGGTGCCTTTAGATCCCCAGGTGGAGGCTGAAAGGTTAAGCAGAGCGCTAAAGCGTGTGCCTCCTGAGGAGGAGAAACCAATTTATATAAACTGACGTGTATAGATACAGGTATATAAATTAAATATATATGTAACTATAGATATATAGAGATACATATAGATGCATGAATCTGTCTATGGCTATATCTATAGAGATATACATATGGATGTAGACATGGATAAATATGTAAAAATACATGAACATGTGTATGTAGACATACATGTGGATATCTATCTGTCTAATTACCTATTTATCTATCTACATCGGCCAAAAGAAGCAACGAGACCTTTCCATTTGTAAGGACATGGAACTAGTTAGTATGATGCTAAGCGAAATAAGTCAGTCAGAAAAAGACAGCTACCATCGCATAATTTCATTCCTGTGTGGAACCGAAGAAACAAAGAAGCAAGGGGAAAAGGTGAGAGGTAAAGTAAGACTCTCTTAGGACTCTCTGCCAGGAGACTTTTTAAGAGCTCTCCCACGGAAAACTCCATACCTCTCTCCCCAGCCCCTGACTCCCTACGAAAGCTCCAACTCTCTCTTCTCTCTCCCTCTCCCTGTTTTCCTCCTACACTCTGGTTAATCTAACTCTATGTGAGGGCTTCTCCTTCACTCCCTGGATGAAGAACTCTGATGACTGGAGCTCATTGACTCCGGCTAGTCTACCTCGGGATAGAGATTTGAAGGAATATTCCCAAGCAGCTGCCGAAACTCCTTTTGTTTCGGGGAACTTCCCTGTCCTCTCTGGCCCGACCTAGACTGCCTAATTCCACTAGTGGAAAACAAAAGAAAACGAAACAAAGAATTCAAAACCAAAGAAAAATACAGATTTGCGACCTGCTCACCTCTCTGAGCTGACTTTTTGGATTTGAGGACCTTGGGGAAACTTTCTTCTCTGCCCGCTGCACCCATGCTGTCCTCCCTTTCCCCTCCCCCCGTTTCTATTACTGCCCGGGGTACAGCCTAGGTCTCCGGCAGGCCTGAGCGGCACCCTCCCACGCGCCGTCCACTCAGCCCTCAGAGGAGACTGCAGCACTGCCGGGGGCTTCAGCCCCGGGAGCCTCCGGGGACCTCGACCTAACCCTATCCCTAAGTCACAACCTAGCCCTCACCCTCACCCTACCGTGAACTCACACCTTAACCCTACACCTGACCCGCCCCTGCCCCAGGCCCCTTATTTCAGCCCTCCAAGGAGATCCCTGGACTGGTGTGGCTTCGGCCCAGGAGACGTCCCTGGACCGAACCCTAACGCTAGCCGAGGACCTCTCCCCATGGGGATCTCGTTCCCAGGTCTGAGAATGCCAGGTACTTGGGAGCCAGAAACGGAGGAGGATTAATCGGCGTGGAATGTGGAACACCGACGTGCCATTTTTGAACCTGGGACGGAGCGACACACAGGGATTCCGGAGCCCATCCCCAGCCCGGCCTGGGTAGGAGGCTGGCCCTGGACCCAGTGATCAAGCGTGAGCGACACCCTCCCAGGTGCCCTCATCTGCGCCCTCCAGGGAGACCGCAGCGCTGCTGGGCGTTCAGCCCCTGCAGCCTCCAGGGACCTAACCCTAACCCTAAGCCTCGACCTAGCCCTAACGCTAAGCCTACCCCGAACTCTCACCGTAACCCTCCGCCTGACCCGCACCGGCATAAGGGCCCTCATTGCAGTCCTCCAGGGAGATCACGGGAGTGGCGTCGCTTCGGGCCTGAAGACATCCCTGGACCGAAGCCTAACCCTCGCCATGGCCGTCTCCCCACGGGGACCCCATTCCTCGATCTCTGAACTCCAGGCACCTGGGGCCCAGAAGCGGTGCAGGATTCCTCCACGTGGAACACAGAACATCACCGAGTCCTTTGCGGGGCTCGGATGGAGGTACACAAGGGGAGTCTGGGGGCCCCACCGTAGCCCGCCCTGAGTAGGAGCCTGGACTTGGAACCCAGACACGCGGCCTGAGCGGCCCCCTCTCATGAGCCCTCAACTCAGCCCTCAGAGGAGACCGCTGCACTGCCAGCGGTTCAGCCCCGGGAGCCTCCAGGGACCTAAGCCTCAACCCAACCGTTAGCCTCAACCTAGCCCTAAAACTATGCCTCGCCCGAACTCTCACCATAACCCTCCACCTGAGCCGCCACGGCCCATAGGCCCTCATTACAGGTCTCTAGGGAGAATACGGGTCTGGCGTCGCTTCCCTGGACGGAACCCTAACCATGACTCTCTCCCCATGGGGACTGCTCTTCTCGCTCTCAGATCGCCAGGATCTGGGGCCCAGAAGTGGAGTAGGATTACTCGGCGTGGAAGATGGAACATCATCATGCCCTTTCCAGGGCTCGGATGGAGGTACACACGGGGAGTCTTGAGGCCCCACCGTAGCCCGCCCTGAGTAGGAGCCTGGACTTGGAACCCAGACACGGGGCCTGAGCGGGCCCCTCTCATGCGCCCTCGACACTGCCTTCAGAGGAGACCGCTGCACTGCCAGCGGTTCAGTCCCGGGAGCCTCCAGTGTCCGAAACCTAAGTCTAACCCTCAGCCTCAACCTAGCCCTCACTGTAAGCCAACCCCGAACTCTTGCCATAACCCCACACCTGACCCACACTCGCGCATGGGTCCTCATAGGAGTCCTCCAGGGAGATGAGGGGACTGGAGTCGCTTACGGCCCCAAAGACATCCCTGGACCGAACCCTAACCCTAACCCTAGCCCTAGCCCTAGCCATGGCTCTCCCCATGGGGACCCCATTCCTCAGTTTCAGAACGCGAGGCACCTGGGGCCCAGTAGCGGAGTTGGCTTCGAGGGCACGGCACGTGGGACACCAGCATGCGCTCTCCAGTGCTCGGATGGAGGTAGATCAGGGCTCGAGGCCCTACCCTAGCCCGGCCTGAGTAGGAGCCTGGTCTTGGAACGCAAGGACGAGGCCTGAGCGACATCCGCCCTTGTGCCCTCAACTCAGCCCTCAGAGGAGACCGCTGCACTGACAGCGCTTCAGCCCCGGGAGCCTCCAGGGAACTCACCGTAACCCTACCCGTAAGCCTCAACCTAGCCCTCACCCTAACCCTACCACGAACTCTCAGAGACCATAGACCCGCACCTGCGCATGGCCCCTTATTTCAGGGAGATCACTGCACTGGCGTCGCTTCAGCCCTAGAGACGTCCCTGGACAGAACCCGGACACTAGCCTACGCCCTCTCCCCATCGAGAACCCATTACCAGGTCTGGGCACGCCAGGATCCTCGGGTCAAGTATCGTTACAGCATTTCTCCATGTGGAACATGGAACATCACCATGGCATTGCCAGTCTCGAATGGAGCTACCCAAGGGAGGTCCTGAGGCCCATCCCTAGCCCGGCCTGGGTACGTGGATGGCCCTGGAACACAGAGACTAAGCCTTGAGTGGCCCCATCCCACGCGCCCTCATCTCAGCCCTCAGACCAGACCGCTGCACTGCTCTTCAGCACCGGGAGCCTCCAGGGACCTAACCCTCAACCTAACCGTAAGCCTCAACCTAGCCCTAACCCTAAGCCTACCCCGAACTCTCACCAGAACACTACACCTGACCGGCAACCACGCATGGGCCCTCATTTCAGTCCTCCAGGGAGAACACGGGCCTGGCGTCACTTCCCTGGACTGAACCCTAACCCTAGGCATGACTCTCTCCCCGTGGGGACCCCATTCCACGGTGTCAGATGGCCAGGCATCTGGGTCCCAGAAGCGGTGCAGGATTTTTCGGCGTGGAAGATGGAACATCATCATGGCCTTTCCAGAGCTCGGATGGAGGTACACAAGGGGAGTAAGAGGCCACACCCTGGCCCGGCCTGAGTAGGAGCCTGGATTTGGAGCCC
The DNA here is from genome assembly GCA_030068075.1 of Paguma larvata. NCBI lineage: Eukaryota > Metazoa > Chordata > Mammalia > Carnivora > Viverridae > Paguma > Paguma larvata. Next base: position 9,731 of record JAINVK010000342.1, on the reverse strand, counting down.
GGAGACGGGGCCTGTGCCAGAGACCAGAAGACGATAGCCCTGATGGCGATGCCCGGGGGGAAGACCTAAGTTTCAAAGGCCATTTGCCCAGAGCCTGGACCCTGCCGGAAGGCAAAGGTGTCTACAGGCCGGTGCTGGGCAGGGAAGCCATGGAGCTGTGGTTTCCAATCCGAGTTGTCCTGTTTGTCCCCAGAGGATGGCTGGTTAGCCAAAGACGGGTAAGCTTCCTCAGAGGAGGAACAACCTAAGACAGGCACAGTCGCAATGGGGCTAGCAGGAAAATCTGTGCAGGGTCTAAGCAGCATCTTTAACCTGGGTCTAAAGAAGAACTCTCAAGAATAAGCGCCTGCTGCGATAGCTGCAGGGTGAAGCAAAAGGGCTCCAACGGCCCTCCTCCCCGAGCCAGAATAGGTTCTGACCTGTTTATTTAGTGTTCTAAGTCTTAGAGACCTAGAGCGTTGATGATCGTAGAAGTAAAAAGAAAATCATTCAATAGGAGTGACATAAAATATCATTCCTAATCTTTTCTCACTGTACTCAAGAGTGCAACCCGACCCTGGGGCATGTAGTAATTGCTGCAGGTTTCGGGTTCAGATACTATTCATGGTCAGTAGATAATAAGGAATCTTAAGAGAAAACTCTAGAGAAAACGGGTTTTTCACATAATCTTTTGACTGTAGCCAGAGCCTTTAATTGATAGTCCGTATACTTTGTTCTTATCCTCCCAACCCATAGTATTTACCAGAAGGTATTCGTTAGTTCTACTTTGATTGCATGGGAGCTGTTTTTTTACCCTCATACACAAATTGCTTAAACATTCTATGGAACCTTGAGAAACAAGCATGTTTTAATCAGTTTTTTACCAGGAACCTTAAGACACAAGCATGTTTTTTTTTTAATTTGACTCAGAACCTTGAGAAACTGGAGTGATTTCATCCTGCCAATCCATGCAGGATGTGTGCTTGCTGTGTTTAGAGAAAATGCATGAAAACCCTAAAGAAAAAAAAAAACAACACTTTGAGCAGTCCGGATCAGAGGCTGTCTCCAGAGCAGTCCAAATAAGAGACTGACTCCGCGTCTTCTCTCGCGCCCAGACCAACCCTCACGCAGGTGAAACCCTGGACCAGCCGGGTGTCCCGATGGAAGGAGCTGGCCTCCTCTCAGGACGAACCCCGGCAGTTGGCGGCCGAACAGGGACCTGACGTGCGATCTCTGGAAATAAGGCTATCAGGTAAGTTTTGCGGGTGGGTGCTGGGATCTCGTGCCAGGGGTAACTGCAGACCCCTCTGTGGCCGCACTGAGTTGGAAGGCTCGAGTAACTTAAGGTAAGAATAAGCTAGGACCCTAGAGGCGGTCGAGCGGCAATGGGCAATACCGGGTCCAGAGAACGGAAAATGTTTCTAGAAACACTTGTACCAATGTTAAGACAAAGAAGAAGAAAAGTAAATTCCTCGCAAATAGCTAGGTTTTTACCTTTTGTACGGGAACAATGTCCCTGGTTTCCAGAAGAGGGGACAATGAATGTGGAGACATGGGAAAAAGTAGGAAAACCATCGAACACTTATTGCACCTCGCACGGACCTGAAAAGGTCCCAGTTGATGCTTCCGCTCTCTGGAATCTAATCAGAGATGCTTTAGATCCTGTCCGTGAAGGGACCAAGTTGAATTCTACCTGTGAACCTGACGTGAAACAACTCCTTTGTCACCAAGACCAAACACTCCTACTGCTCCCATAGCTGCACATTTAGAAGATTCATTTGATGACGATGATGATGGTTTGGGGGTTGAAGGAAACCAAATAGATTTGGGAGAAGAGGAAATAAAACCTGCTGAGGGAAAGGAAACGGGAAACTTTTACATGGCTATTGAAAGAAAGAAGAATAGTTTTCCAGCACCTTTTGGTACATTCCACGAAAGGGCTGCTAATGCTTTCTCTTTACGGAATCTTGTCAGGGGTGCCTTTAGATCCCCAGGTGGAGGCTGAAAGGTTAAGCAGAGCGCTAAAGCGTGTGCCTCCTGAGGAGGAGAAACCAATTTATATAAACTGACGTGTATAGATACAGGTATATAAATTAAATATATATGTAACTATAGATATATAGAGATACATATAGATGCATGAATCTGTCTATGGCTATATCTATAGAGATATACATATGGATGTAGACATGGATAAATATGTAAAAATACATGAACATGTGTATGTAGACATACATGTGGATATCTATCTGTCTAATTACCTATTTATCTATCTACATCGGCCAAAAGAAGCAACGAGACCTTTCCATTTGTAAGGACATGGAACTAGTTAGTATGATGCTAAGCGAAATAAGTCAGTCAGAAAAAGACAGCTACCATCGCATAATTTCATTCCTGTGTGGAACCGAAGAAACAAAGAAGCAAGGGGAAAAGGTGAGAGGTAAAGTAAGACTCTCTTAGGACTCTCTGCCAGGAGACTTTTTAAGAGCTCTCCCACGGAAAACTCCATACCTCTCTCCCCAGCCCCTGACTCCCTACGAAAGCTCCAACTCTCTCTTCTCTCTCCCTCTCCCTGTTTTCCTCCTACACTCTGGTTAATCTAACTCTATGTGAGGGCTTCTCCTTCACTCCCTGGATGAAGAACTCTGATGACTGGAGCTCATTGACTCCGGCTAGTCTACCTCGGGATAGAGATTTGAAGGAATATTCCCAAGCAGCTGCCGAAACTCCTTTTGTTTCGGGGAACTTCCCTGTCCTCTCTGGCCCGACCTAGACTGCCTAATTCCACTAGTGGAAAACAAAAGAAAACGAAACAAAGAATTCAAAACCAAAGAAAAATACAGATTTGCGACCTGCTCACCTCTCTGAGCTGACTTTTTGGATTTGAGGACCTTGGGGAAACTTTCTTCTCTGCCCGCTGCACCCATGCTGTCCTCCCTTTCCCCTCCCCCCGTTTCTATTACTGCCCGGGGTACAGCCTAGGTCTCCGGCAGGCCTGAGCGGCACCCTCCCACGCGCCGTCCACTCAGCCCTCAGAGGAGACTGCAGCACTGCCGGGGGCTTCAGCCCCGGGAGCCTCCGGGGACCTCGACCTAACCCTATCCCTAAGTCACAACCTAGCCCTCACCCTCACCCTACCGTGAACTCACACCTTAACCCTACACCTGACCCGCCCCTGCCCCAGGCCCCTTATTTCAGCCCTCCAAGGAGATCCCTGGACTGGTGTGGCTTCGGCCCAGGAGACGTCCCTGGACCGAACCCTAACGCTAGCCGAGGACCTCTCCCCATGGGGATCTCGTTCCCAGGTCTGAGAATGCCAGGTACTTGGGAGCCAGAAACGGAGGAGGATTAATCGGCGTGGAATGTGGAACACCGACGTGCCATTTTTGAACCTGGGACGGAGCGACACACAGGGATTCCGGAGCCCATCCCCAGCCCGGCCTGGGTAGGAGGCTGGCCCTGGACCCAGTGATCAAGCGTGAGCGACACCCTCCCAGGTGCCCTCATCTGCGCCCTCCAGGGAGACCGCAGCGCTGCTGGGCGTTCAGCCCCTGCAGCCTCCAGGGACCTAACCCTAACCCTAAGCCTCGACCTAGCCCTAACGCTAAGCCTACCCCGAACTCTCACCGTAACCCTCCGCCTGACCCGCACCGGCATAAGGGCCCTCATTGCAGTCCTCCAGGGAGATCACGGGAGTGGCGTCGCTTCGGGCCTGAAGACATCCCTGGACCGAAGCCTAACCCTCGCCATGGCCGTCTCCCCACGGGGACCCCATTCCTCGATCTCTGAACTCCAGGCACCTGGGGCCCAGAAGCGGTGCAGGATTCCTCCACGTGGAACACAGAACATCACCGAGTCCTTTGCGGGGCTCGGATGGAGGTACACAAGGGGAGTCTGGGGGCCCCACCGTAGCCCGCCCTGAGTAGGAGCCTGGACTTGGAACCCAGACACGCGGCCTGAGCGGCCCCCTCTCATGAGCCCTCAACTCAGCCCTCAGAGGAGACCGCTGCACTGCCAGCGGTTCAGCCCCGGGAGCCTCCAGGGACCTAAGCCTCAACCCAACCGTTAGCCTCAACCTAGCCCTAAAACTATGCCTCGCCCGAACTCTCACCATAACCCTCCACCTGAGCCGCCACGGCCCATAGGCCCTCATTACAGGTCTCTAGGGAGAATACGGGTCTGGCGTCGCTTCCCTGGACGGAACCCTAACCATGACTCTCTCCCCATGGGGACTGCTCTTCTCGCTCTCAGATCGCCAGGATCTGGGGCCCAGAAGTGGAGTAGGATTACTCGGCGTGGAAGATGGAACATCATCATGCCCTTTCCAGGGCTCGGATGGAGGTACACACGGGGAGTCTTGAGGCCCCACCGTAGCCCGCCCTGAGTAGGAGCCTGGACTTGGAACCCAGACACGGGGCCTGAGCGGGCCCCTCTCATGCGCCCTCGACACTGCCTTCAGAGGAGACCGCTGCACTGCCAGCGGTTCAGTCCCGGGAGCCTCCAGTGTCCGAAACCTAAGTCTAACCCTCAGCCTCAACCTAGCCCTCACTGTAAGCCAACCCCGAACTCTTGCCATAACCCCACACCTGACCCACACTCGCGCATGGGTCCTCATAGGAGTCCTCCAGGGAGATGAGGGGACTGGAGTCGCTTACGGCCCCAAAGACATCCCTGGACCGAACCCTAACCCTAACCCTAGCCCTAGCCCTAGCCATGGCTCTCCCCATGGGGACCCCATTCCTCAGTTTCAGAACGCGAGGCACCTGGGGCCCAGTAGCGGAGTTGGCTTCGAGGGCACGGCACGTGGGACACCAGCATGCGCTCTCCAGTGCTCGGATGGAGGTAGATCAGGGCTCGAGGCCCTACCCTAGCCCGGCCTGAGTAGGAGCCTGGTCTTGGAACGCAAGGACGAGGCCTGAGCGACATCCGCCCTTGTGCCCTCAACTCAGCCCTCAGAGGAGACCGCTGCACTGACAGCGCTTCAGCCCCGGGAGCCTCCAGGGAACTCACCGTAACCCTACCCGTAAGCCTCAACCTAGCCCTCACCCTAACCCTACCACGAACTCTCAGAGACCATAGACCCGCACCTGCGCATGGCCCCTTATTTCAGGGAGATCACTGCACTGGCGTCGCTTCAGCCCTAGAGACGTCCCTGGACAGAACCCGGACACTAGCCTACGCCCTCTCCCCATCGAGAACCCATTACCAGGTCTGGGCACGCCAGGATCCTCGGGTCAAGTATCGTTACAGCATTTCTCCATGTGGAACATGGAACATCACCATGGCATTGCCAGTCTCGAATGGAGCTACCCAAGGGAGGTCCTGAGGCCCATCCCTAGCCCGGCCTGGGTACGTGGATGGCCCTGGAACACAGAGACTAAGCCTTGAGTGGCCCCATCCCACGCGCCCTCATCTCAGCCCTCAGACCAGACCGCTGCACTGCTCTTCAGCACCGGGAGCCTCCAGGGACCTAACCCTCAACCTAACCGTAAGCCTCAACCTAGCCCTAACCCTAAGCCTACCCCGAACTCTCACCAGAACACTACACCTGACCGGCAACCACGCATGGGCCCTCATTTCAGTCCTCCAGGGAGAACACGGGCCTGGCGTCACTTCCCTGGACTGAACCCTAACCCTAGGCATGACTCTCTCCCCGTGGGGACCCCATTCCACGGTGTCAGATGGCCAGGCATCTGGGTCCCAGAAGCGGTGCAGGATTTTTCGGCGTGGAAGATGGAACATCATCATGGCCTTTCCAGAGCTCGGATGGAGGTACACAAGGGGAGTAAGAGGCCACACCCTGGCCCGGCCTGAGTAGGAGCCTGGATTTGGAGCCCGGAGACGGGGCCTGTGCCAGAGACCAGAAGACGATAGCCCTGATGGCGATGCCCGGGGGGAAGACCTAAGTTTCAAAGGCCATTTGCCCAGAGCCTGGACCCTGCCGGAAGGCAAAGGTGTCTACAGGCCGGTGCTGGGCAGGGAAGCCATGGAGCTGTGGTTTCCAATCCGAGTTGTCCTGTTTGTCCCCAGAGGATGGCTGGTTAGCCAAAGACGGGTAAGCTTCCTCAGAGGAGGAACAACCTAAGACAGGCACAGTCGCAATGGGGCTAGCAGGAAAATCTGTGCAGGGTCTAAGCAGCATCTTTAACCTGGGTCTAAAGAAGAACTCTCAAGAATAAGCGCCTGCTGCGATAGCTGCAGGGTGAAGCAAAAGGGCTCCAACGGCCCTCCTCCCCGAGCCAGAATAGGTTCTGACCTGTTTATTTAGTGTTCTAAGTCTTAGAGACCTAGAGCGTTGATGATCGTAGAAGTAAAAAGAAAATCATTCAATAGGAGTGACATAAAATATCATTCCTAATCTTTTCTCACTGTACTCAAGAGTGCAACCCGACCCTGGGGCATGTAGTAATTGCTGCAGGTTTCGGGTTCAGATACTATTCATGGTCAGTAGATAATAAGGAATCTTAAGAGAAAACTCTAGAGAAAACGGGTTTTTCACATAATCTTTTGACTGTAGCCAGAGCCTTTAATTGATAGTCCGTATACTTTGTTCTTATCCTCCCAACCCATAGTATTTACCAGAAGGTATTCGTTAGTTCTACTTTGATTGCATGGGAGCTGTTTTTTTACCCTCATACACAAATTGCTTAAACATTCTATGGAACCTTGAGAAACAAGCATGTTTTAATCAGTTTTTTACCAGGAACCTTAAGACACAAGCATGTTTTTTTTTTAATTTGACTCAGAACCTTGAGAAACTGGAGTGATTTCATCCTGCCAATCCATGCAGGATGTGTGCTTGCTGTGTTTAGAGAAAATGCATGAAAACCCTAAAGAAAAAAAAAAACAACACTTTGAGCAGTCCGGATCAGAGGCTGTCTCCAGAGCAGTCCAAATAAGAGACTGACTCCGCGTCTTCTCTCGCGCCCAGACCAACCCTCACGCAGGTGAAACCCTGGACCAGCCGGGTGTCCCGATGGAAGGAGCTGGCCTCCTCTCAGGACGAACCCCGGCAGTTGGCGGCCGAACAGGGACCTGACGTGCGATCTCTGGAAATAAGGCTATCAGGTAAGTTTTGCGGGTGGGTGCTGGGATCTCGTGCCAGGGGTAACTGCAGACCCCTCTGTGGCCGCACTGAGTTGGAAGGCTCGAGTAACTTAAGGTAAGAATAAGCTAGGACCCTAGAGGCGGTCGAGCGGCAATGGGCAATACCGGGTCCAGAGAACGGAAAATGTTTCTAGAAACACTTGTACCAATGTTAAGACAAAGAAGAAGAAAAGTAAATTCCTCGCAAATAGCTAGGTTTTTACCTTTTGTACGGGAACAATGTCCCTGGTTTCCAGAAGAGGGGACAATGAATGTGGAGACATGGGAAAAAGTAGGAAAACCATCGAACACTTATTGCACCTCGCACGGACCTGAAAAGGTCCCAGTTGATGCTTCCGCTCTCTGGAATCTAATCAGAGATGCTTTAGATCCTGTCCGTGAAGGGACCAAGTTGAATTCTACCTGTGAACCTGACGTGAAACAACTCCTTTGTCACCAAGACCAAACACTCCTACTGCTCCCATAGCTGCACATTTAGAAGATTCATTTGATGACGATGATGATGGTTTGGGGGTTGAAGGAAACCAAATAGATTTGGGAGAAGAGGAAATAAAACCTGCTGAGGGAAAGGAAACGGGAAACTTTTACATGGCTATTGAAAGAAAGAAGAATAGTTTTCCAGCACCTTTTGGTACATTCCACGAAAGGGCTGCTAATGCTTTCTCTTTACGGAATCTTGTCAGGGGTGCCTTTAGATCCCCAGGTGGAGGCTGAAAGGTTAAGCAGAGCGCTAAAGCGTGTGCCTCCTGAGGAGGAGAAACCAATTTATATAAACTGACGTGTATAGATACAGGTATATAAATTAAATATATATGTAACTATAGATATATAGAGATACATATAGATGCATGAATCTGTCTATGGCTATATCTATAGAGATATACATATGGATGTAGACATGGATAAATATGTAAAAATACATGAACATGTGTATGTAGACATACATGTGGATATCTATCTGTCTAATTACCTATTTATCTATCTACATCGGCCAAAAGAAGCAACGAGACCTTTCCATTTGTAAGGACATGGAACTAGTTAGTATGATGCTAAGCGAAATAAGTCAGTCAGAAAAAGACAGCTACCATCGCATAATTTCATTCCTGTGTGGAACCGAAGAAACAAAGAAGCAAGGGGAAAAGGTGAGAGGTAAAGTAGACTCTCTTAGGACTCTCTGCCAGGAGACTTTTTAAGAGCTCTCCCACGGAAAACTCCATACCTCTCTCCCCAGCCCCTGACTCCCTACGAAAGCTCCAACTCTCTCTTCTCTCTCCCTCTCCCTGTTTTCCTCCTACACTCTGGTTAATCTAACTCTATGTGAGGGCTTCTCCTTCACTCCCTGGATGAAGAACTCTGATGACTGGAGCTCATTGACTCCGGCTAGTCTACCTCGGGATAGAGATTTGAAGGAATATTCCCAAGCAGCTGCCGAAACTCCTTTTGTTTCGGGGAACTTCCCTGTCCTCTCTGGCCCGACCTAGACTGCCTAATTCCACTAGTGGAAAACAAAAGAAAACGAAACAAAGAATTCAAAACCAAAGAAAATACAGATTTGCGACCTGCTCACCTCTCTGAGCTGACTTTTTGGATTTGAGGACCTTGGGGAAACTTTCTTCTCTGCCGCTGCACCCATGCTGTCCTCCCTTTCCCTCCCCCCGTTTCTATTACTGCCCGGGGTACAGCCTAGGTCTCCGGCAGGCCTGAGCGGCACCCTCCCACGCGCCGTCCACTCAGCCCTCAGAGGAGACTGCAGCACTGCCGGGGGCTTCAGCCCCGGGAGCCTCCGGGGACCTCGACCTAACCCTATCCCTAGTCACAACCTAGCCCTCACCCTCACCCTACCGTGAACTCACACCTTAACCCTACACCTGACCCGCCCCTGCCCCAGGCCCCTTATTTCAGCCCTCCAAGGAGATCCCTGGACTGGTGTGGCTTCGGCCCAGGAACGTCCCTGGACCGAACCCTAACGCTAGCCGAGGACCTCTCCCCATGGGGATCTCGTTCCCAGGTCTGAGAATGCCAGGTACTTGGGAGCCAGAAACGGAGAGGAGGATTAATCGGCGTGGAATGTGGAACACCGACGTGCCATTTTTGAACCTGGGACGGAGCGACACAGGGATTCCGGAGCCCATCCCCAGCCCGGCCTGGTAGGAGGCTGGCCCTGGACCCAGTGATCAAGCGTGAGCGACACCCTCAGGTGCCCTCATCTGCGCCCTCCAGGGAGACCGCAGCGCTGGGCGTTCAGCCCTGCAGCCTCCAGGGACCTAACCCTAACCCTAAGCCCTCGACCTAGCCCTAACGCTAAGCCTACCCCGAACTCTCACGTAAACCCTCCGCCTGACCCGCACCGGCATAAGGGCCCTCATTGCTGTCCTCCAGGGAGATCACGGGAGTGGCGTCGCTTCGGGCCTGAAGACATCCCTGGACCGAAGCCTAACCCTCGCCATGGCCGTCTCCCCACGGGACCCCATCTCGATCTCTGAACTCCAGGCACCTGGGGCCCAGATCCGGTGCAGGATTCCTCCACGTGGAACAAGAACATCACCGAGTCCTTTGCGGGGCTCGGATGGAGGTACACAAGGGGAGTCTGGGGGCCCCACGTTAGCCCGCCCTGAGGGAGCCTGGACTTGGAACCCAGACACGCG